>JAMRYI010000509.1:0-119449 GCA_029231635.1 Ditylenchus weischeri | reverse complement strand
AAGCCCAAAATGCTTTCTTTGCCAACTTCAGAGTCTAGAAAGGTTTGTTTGCGGAACCAAAAAATGGCGGGATGGATCTGAAAATGATATATTTTTAGGTGAGATATGGCTGGTTTCTCCAGGACATGGACTCCATGCCAGTGGTCAAGAGTAGTGAAAAAGAGTCGCGTTCGGCTGATCCAGATGAATAGTAAGTGAAGAATTTCTATCAAATTATGGTGTGTCCCCAGAACTTCTCACGATTTCAAACAGCCATATTTTTTTGTAAAAGTTGAATTTTAATTTTTCGCAATTTACTCAAAAAAACATTTTATTTGGTATATCATGCCCAAAACACAGTTTTTTTGGTCTGCAAATCGGAATTTGGGATTTTAACCTACGAAATAATTAAACCTAAATCCTCAGCCAAAAAGCTAGCCAAAAATCGTGTTTAGACATACAGTTAACTCTCTACAAGCCAGCACCCCAATAAACCAACACTCCCAGTAACCGACACTGTGAAAAAGGCTAGTTATAGAGAATTAGAAAAGGAAATGAAGCCCCGATAATCCGGCAAACCGCGATAAACCGACCACGCTGGTCTCTAGGGGTGCTTGTTTATCGAGAGTCGACTGTAGTATACTAAATCAAATGTATATTTTGCGATGACGACCGCAACAAATTTCTATCGAACTTGACTTCCACAATATGTTATGGTCTCTTGAAATCGTCAGAAATTAGTGAGACACCCTATATTTACCAAATTTGATCAAATTAACCAAATTTGTTTCAGCGTGTGTTTCAACGAAAAGAAAGCCTGGGCCGGCGAATATATCATGTGCATTGGACAACAGAATTTGTGCAAATGGCTATGACGAAAAATTCCTTCCAAGATAATATTTTGTCTGTCTGGCCTAGGATTGACTTGTTCATGTCTTCACACTTTGCTGATCCTACTTTTTCACTCGTGTATATTTTGTCTGAAATATTTTCGCAATAAAAGTCCTTATTTCATTTTTTTGTGATTTGTTTGGAAGTCATACGCTGTAATAGATTTTTCCAGAAGTGAAAGATGATAGAATCTGCTGCCGTGCAAGCCCTCGCCGTTGGATTGGACAAGGGACACAAGTTGACCAAGAATCCTCGCAAAGTGCGTCAGTCTCGTCACAAAGGTCGTCTCTCGAAAAAGTCTCGTGTGGTGCGTGAATTGGTGCGAGAAGTGACTGGCTTTGCTCCCTACGAACGTCGTGTCATGGAGTTGCTCCGTATCAGGTTTGTTTTGATTCTCTGTGCAGTCAGGTCTTGAGAACTGTTAGACTTTTGCCTGCCGTTTGTTAGACACTGTTGTAAGACTTGACTGTATTCTATGTTTCCACTTCCAACTATTATCATCCTCAATTTTCAGCAAGGACAAGAAGGCTCTGAAGTTTCTGAAGAGACGTGTTGGTCAGCACACCCGTGCCAAGCGAAAGCGTGATGAAATCCACCATCTTCACACGCGCAACCATGCAAAAGAATCATTTATTGTTGTTGAAAGCCAATCATCTTTTGTTGTTTCGAGTCAAAAATAAAAGTGTTGCTTATTTTGTCGCGTGTCTTTGTTGTGGTGGCGAGCGTTAGAACGTGGAATTGCTTTTTGCACAAGTTTGGGGCTGTTTTTCATGCTTAATGCTGTGTGTTTACAGCAGTCATCTAAAAATGTTCCGTCGTTTGAGCAAATCTGCTCTTGAGATCAGGCAGTTTGGCACATCCTTGCAGTGTTTCAAAAAGGTTCAGGCGGCTAGTATAATTAGATCTATTGCCTTCAGAACTAGTAATGTGGATACAATAGGCTTTTCTATGCGTTGGTCAGTGAAGCACTTCTCGAACTCAACGCAGTGTTTTGCCAAAGTAGAGGGCTTAGATTTCACTTCGCAGCCCAAGCCGCTCACAACCACAGAGGTTGATTACTTTTACACCTGTTGTGTATAATTTTTAATAAGCTCTTGTAGATTGAGGACAGAGTCCTGAAAGCCATCAAGAACTGGGATCGCTTTCCACAAGATCGTTTAGAGAAGGTCAAATTTTTAGACTCACAATTGTTGCTGGATTATGTAATGAGTATGAGGGTTGAAAATTTTTTTTAGGTCTGTCGCTAACAGATAATTGGTTTGTGAGACTCGAATATATTTGACAGTAGGTGTAAAGAAGGACTGTACCCGGTACACCTGTGGTCTGGTCAATGTTAACACGAACCTTTAATTAAGACCAGTCGTGAAGGCTAGTGAGCTGGTTTTATCTTTTTACGACCTTTATCCTTGTAGGGACCCGTACCCTATTCAAACATGTAAACTTTCCGAAGCACTTTACCTTTTTCTTTGCGGCCTTTTCCAATCCAGCTCAAGAACTGTGTCTTTGGCAATCAAAATCTTTAACAATTATTTTTTTGCGGAATTTCATTTACCTATTGTCATATAAGTCAAGTGTGATCAATCAAAAAAATGTGAGGCCAACCACTCGAGTGTACTTTGAAGTTTTCTTTAGAAAACCTCTGCTCACCGTATTTATTCTAATAGAAGATGGCACCAAAAGAATGATTTTTGGAAAATTTAAAAAAAGTTACGGCCATTTCCGAGTGAGGATTGTTGAATTTACAGTCCACCATTGTGAACAAGGCCTCAGGCTTAGGGGTAGGGAGGGATATGCATATACGGCCTATCGTAAGAGAAATAGGCCGTTTTTAGGACTTTTTGACAGCCTATTTTATGCCGTATAGTCCTATTTCAGGATACGACCTATTTAGGGCCGTATGCTGATTTTACGCGTTTTTCCTATTTTAGTAAAAGGCCTATTTTAGGCCGTGTTCCCATTTTAGGCCGGGCTACATTTTAGTTTTATTAAGTAATCTACGCTATTTATTATCCCGGGTAGGCCGGCGCATGTTAGCCGGGACTGCAAAATGTCTTACCAACTACAAAATGGGTTTAAAAATAAGGCCTAAGTGGTTACAGGGGGCAGGAGTAGTGTGGGCCAAATCACTTTGGGACAATTCAATTTGGGCCAAAATCAAATTGCGCAGCAAAGATCATTTGCAATATTCGGCAAATATTTACCGAATATTGCAATTTTATTTTGGCCCAAATTGAATTGTCCCAAAGTGATTTGGTCCACACTACAGTGCGTTTCATAATGATACGACACCCCCATTTTTTTGCCAAAAACATTATTTTTTTGTTCAATTTGTTTATATTTTTTAACTATCATGTGGAAAACCGCAGAAAATTGCATTCCACTCCAAAAAACGGTGTTTTTCTCGAACAGAAAAAAATATTTTGCCGAAATGGCGGAAAATCAGCGTTTCATAATGATACGACATTTTCGTAAAAACACGTTCATTGACCCTATAGCATAGCCATATGCATCAAAAACAGCTTTACAATGTAAGTACTCAATCTTAGCTACAATTTGGTAGGTCAAACTCTTCTTTTTGATTGTTCCGAGTAAAGTTATGATCATCAACAAAAAAGTGTCGATTTCTAGTCAGAATCAAAGTAAATCTAAGGAAAATGGTTGTTTGGTCGCATAAATACTGACTTTTCTTAAAAGTTTTAATATCGAAACTCACCAGTTAATGCACTATTCAAAAGCTTAATAATTTCTCTACAAAATGACATGTCAGCCTTTTTTTTTAAAGGATTTCACAGGGCTGAGAAACGGACGGTTGAAGTTTAAAGAAGTGAAAATGTCTCAAAATAAGGCAAAAATAGATGTTTTTACTTCTTTAAACTTCAACTGTCCGTTGAATATCAACATTTTGGGTGCATATAGACGTTTCCATAATTTAAAAGATTTCCTTTTATGTCGAAATGCAGCAAGAACCAATGAAATTTTTTCGGCTAAAATGGGAGACAAAACTACAGCCGACTTTCAATTGAACGTTCACCCAGAAAGTTCCCTCTCGGAATTTTGAAATCAGGGGTTCGGGATTTCCGCTAGACAAAAGAAGGAATTCCTACGAGATTTAGGATTTACTCCTTGGTCACAGTCGTTGGTCGAGATCGCGGTCGAGTCTTTAATACAGGGTGTGTCAGAATTACACGCACTTTTTGCCTTACCAGAAATATGAATCATTTTGAATTTTTATTAAAAATTATCAGTGTTTTAGCTTGGGCTCGACGCTCGCTTCTCTGAAGACCTGTCCCTAGACTCCCTGGACCATGTTGAAATTATGATGTCGCTGGAGGAGGAATTTAGCTTTCAGATCCCAGACACCAAAACCGACAACTTCAAAACTCCCCGCGACATAGTCAAGTTCATTTGTGAGCAGGAGGGTGTCTACAAGTAAATGTGCTTAAATTCCACTAGCTTGTTAGGCCTTTGCTTGTTTATGCAACTGTTTGAATTGTACTATAGTCACTTGGAAACAACAATAAAAAATATTTTGTCCGTATCTTTCGCAAAACATATCACCTTTTACACATTTTATCTCCAAAAACCGGCAATACTTTTTTTTTGTACCAAATTAGCCAAAATCACAAGAGGGAGTCAAGCTCTTATAAATTTTTTTTCCAACAATGGCCCACAATCTACCCTCGAAAAACTGTGAATAATACTGATTTGGATAGCCTAAATTCTGCAAGAAATTTGACAAAGCTAATAAACTTATTAAACAAAGCTGATAAACCGGCACTCCGGTAGACTGCATAAGTTTTTACACGGCGTTTACTGAAACTATTAACTATCTAATACATGGCTAAAAGTGATTTCTACCGTCAAAAGGTTCATGCCTATTCATACTCCCCGGAGTCACGCTTGACTCCGGAGTCACGCTTGACTCCGGAGTCAAACGGCCTGACTCCGGAGTCAAAACCGTTGACTCCGGAGTCATTCTAAAGTCATGATTGACTTCGAGTCAAATACATGACTCCGGAGTCAAATACATGACTCCGGAGTCAAATACATGACTCCGGAGTCAGCATGAGTCCGGAGTCAACGTATTTATTCGCAAAATTTGGCATAAAAAGTTAAAAATTTTATTCGCAGTTTACATACAATGCTACATATGTTATGATTGAAGGATTATGAAAGAGATAAATTAAATGTGTTATGTAAAAAATAAAGTCCCTTAGTCGCTAAGCTCGCCATCGCTCAGCTCATGGAAGCTTGTGTTTGAATTATTCACCAAGTTGTCATCCCATTGCTCAACCACATTGCGGATATCTTGCTCAGCAACTTCTGCATTGCCATCAATCATATCCATGATATTTCCCTCCCATTTGCTGATAACAGCTTGGAAATCCGCTTAAGTATGTTCGTACATATATTACTCAGGCATTATTTTTTAGCCTTTATTACCTTTTCACACTTTTGTTCTCCAGCTTTCTTGACTTCTTCCAAAAGGTCGTTGATCTCGAGAGCAAGTGGTTGGAGTTCTTTTTTGTTCTCGACAGCAGTCATAAGGCGGTCAAATTCATTGTTAATCTTCTGCTTCTTTGCAGGGTTTCCGCGCTTAGTAGCCTGATTTGGATTCTTACTATTTTTTCTGGCAAAGCCCTGTGAAGTGGAGGAAACCTCTCCCGAAGACACTTGCTCATTCGTGTTATAAATAATCAAATTTTTAATTGCAGAAAAAAAGTAATGGCCGAACTCCCTTATATGTCCTCCTCCCGAAAGCACCCAAAAACTTTTTTTTCGGGGTTTTAGCACATGAAACGCGTAGAAAACATGTTTTTAGGTGGCGGACGACCATTTTTAGAAAAAAACAAAATTTCTATCAAAATTTGACTTTCCGCCTAGGGGTGACCAAGGTAAACCGAGGTTAGACCAAGGTAAATGAACAAAAGTATAAGAATTGAACATAATTTTGAGTACTGGGACCTATCGCACAAAAAAACTCTGTTTGCCCAGTTCAAGTAATGAAAGTAAAGCGAAAATGGACAATGGAATATCCATTTACGTTCTCCATATGGTTTACCTTGGTCCCCCAAGGCTGAAAGTCAAATTTTGGTCGAAATTCTGTTTTTTCTAAAAATGGTAGGCCGCCACCTGAAAAGATGTTTTCTACTATTTATGAATTTTCGCTGCGGCCGCAATCTCGCCGCGACCCTTAATTTCCCGAATATAGTTTTGTCCAGAACTGTTCTTCTAACACGTTAACTGTTTTCCTGATAGCTGTTTTCAGCTCCATTAGTAGGTGTCTACAATGCATTGTTTTTCTGTTCTCAAGTTTGAATTTTTTGGAGTTATTCATTTTTCATCCAGTTGTATTTTTTCAATTGTTTGGATCAGTCTACTCTTTGTACCTTGCACATCAACCACTAATCATCTCAGTAATTTAGTAGCTAATAGAGGCAACCTTCGGGGTTTAAGGTTAAACATCCAGTCTGGTCATGTGTTTTATATAAAAGGGCAAACTTTGTTGTATGTAACTTTAACACTAAAATCATGGAAATACTCCAAAATAAATTTTCTAATCTAACACCCATCGAAACTAAAGGAACTCAGAGAATGTGGTGAAAACTCCGTAAAATGACCAGTAATTGAAAAAGTTCAAAATTTTGGTTACCCATTTGCTCAATACCCTACTTACGCAAAAACTGTTTAAGTGTTAAAAACACACACGCCGTCTACAACTCGATGGTTATCAATTATTGCTGTAATAAAGAGGAGAGGTTCTTGGTGTTGAAGGAAAGCATTATTACTTATAACCCAAGTTATTTCAAGGGGGTTACTTGAGAGGGGTTATTTGGGGCATGTTTTTCAAGGTAAATTACGTCTTGAACGGAAGTCATGTTATTTCGATCGTTTGACCTGGTTTTCTATCCACCTCGAAGGTAGGTACCCACGCTAACGGGTATCCACCTCTAGAACCTGAAAATTTTTAGTTGTAAGAAAATTCGACCCTACCGAGTATACCCCCCAAATGAAATTTTTTGTGTTTCCAAACAACTATATCAACCTAAAATCACCTCAGAAGTTCAAAAAGACATTATTTTGTGTTCTGGTCAATAAAAATTGAGTTTAGGGCATTTTGAAATTTCGACCATTTGGCTGTTTTACCATGTTTTGGTCACTGGAGCTGGGCAAAAAGAGCCTCTAAATGCATTTTTGATCAAGAGTCTTGCTCGGAATTATGTCTAAGGTAAGTGAGTGCGCGCATCTCTAACCGACCGTTTCCTGCGTTTCGTAGGGGCTTGGTCGTATACTCCGGTATACTCCGGTAGCGCCGAAAATTCAAATCAAACCATGGTATCCTACCCAACATTGTGCACTGAACACGGTTTGACGATACCAAAACAGCGAATTTACTACCCAAAACCTCAGTATCAGAATAGTTCCATATTTTGAATGGGTATTTTTCAGAACTTGTATGTCTGACAATGTTTTGCCTTTCCAAATCAGTATCTTCAGTCACTTTCAACCATTTTTTACCTCGGATATAAACTTGCTCTCCAATATGTAGCTTTTCTAAAATCAAAAAGACACATTTAAGACAGCTACAAATTGGGAAATTGGGAAAAGATTTCATTTCGCAGCCCAAGCCACTCACAGCCACAGAGGTTGATTACTTTTACACCTGTTGTGCATAGTTTTTTTTAATAAGCTCTTGTAGATTGAGGACAGAGTCCTGAAAGCCATCAAGAACTGGGATCGCTTTCCACAAGATCGTTTAGAGAAGGTCAAATTTTTAGACTCATAATTGTTGCTGGATTATGTAATGAGTATGAGGGTCGAAAATTTTTAGGTCTTTCTTAACAGATAATTGGTTTGTGAGACTCGAATATATTTGACAGTAGGTGTAAAGAAGGACTGTACCCGGTACACCTGTGGTCTGGTCAATGTTAACACGAACCTTTAATTAAGACCAGTCGTGAGGGCTAGTGCGCTGGTTTTATCTTTTTACTACCTTTATCCTTTTAGGGACTCATACCCTATTGTTATATAAGTCTAGTGGAAATCATTCAAACAACACAAAACAATACAATACCGTATTAAATTTTTTAACTTTTTTAAAAAGTGATCAGGTTATCAAGTAGACCTGGCATTCTAAGTTTCTAACGAGGTATCCTATATTCTATCATCTTCGAAAAATGTAACACTAAAAGGCGAAAGTATGAAGCGAATCAGAACAACAATTAGTTAACAATTATTTTAGCAAAATTTTGCGAAAAATGAAAAAAAAACGCGAAGAGTTATGGAACATACTGGTAGTTATAATTAATAATTATAATTAAAAAAGCTGACATTCCCGCAAAAATAGCTCGCTCTTTCTGGTGGTTAGAGGAAGCAGTTCAACAATTTTCTTGCAAAATAAACAAGTTTCCTTCTTATACTCGCAAAAATAGAAGAGTTTGCATTGGCAACCACGTGCTTTTCTAACTAGTCAATTGTCCAATAATCGATTTTTTTCTTTGTGTTTCAAACAAAAAATTTTTTTTCGAATTTCCTTCCGCCTTTCTAAAATAGCAACTTTGAAGGAATTTGTGAAAAATGTTCACTAGATATTATTGTCATGGGTTTTATGTTTTGGTGAATGCAAAACTGGCGTTGTGTTTATTTAAAAATTGTAAGAAGCACTTGTTTTCGTCTTTCATCTTCTTTGCTTGGATAGATTTTTAATTTGGAAACAGAATGTAGCTTTGAATTAGGGTAACAAGCGGGCGGGTACACGACGGCGGTTAGGATATCCGTACAGTTGAACTTTTTGGCAAAATTTGTAGGGACACATACAGGATTGTTTAAGCGCCGGCGCTTAGGTGGCGCCAGCGCTTAGCCTGGTGCCGGCGCTTAGCCTGGCGCCGGCGCTTAGCCTGGTGCCGGCGCGTATCTCAAAGACGCTAAATTGAGCTAAATTATCCGCCCACGAGCTGCTCGATTTTTAATGGGGCTAGGACACTTAGCTATGAGGACAGTTAGCTATGTACAGTTGGCTATGATTTTTTTGGAAATTTTCACTTTTTTAAACAAAAGTTCTTATTTTAGCAAAAAGAGTTTTTTCTGATGTCCCCTAGTAGCCAAATTTTTCTCAGGAATCCAAATCAAAAAGCAGAATTTGAAAATCCTTGTGTGTTGGTGTGTCGATATGCCACCCTTTTACTTTAAGTCATATCAAAGCACACAAATTCTGCTTCTTGACTTGGATTCCTGAAAAAAATTTGGCTACTAGAGGACGTCAGAAAAAACAATCTTGCTAAAATAAGAACTTTTGTTTAAAAAAGTATGAAAATTCTCAAAAAAAAAATCACAGCCAACTGTACATAGCTAACTGTCCTCATAGCTAAGTGTCGTTTTACCATTTTTAATCCCCAAATAGTCCTTCATTTTTACAATTGTAATTTCGATTAACTTTTTTAGCGGTCAACAACAAAATGGCTTCTACAGAACTGACCAAGCAAGATCGGGAGATGAAGGCGCAAATCAAAATAGGGCATTATGTGTTGCGAGATACCCTAGGAGTTGGTACTTTTGGCAAAGTCAAAGGTGGTTTAAACAAAATTCAAAACTTTTTTATTTTCTTAAATGTACATTTCTTTTGCAGTGGGTATACATGAAGCCACTGGTTACAAAGTTGGTGAGTTTTCAGCAATTTAGAGCCTGAATAAGATCTTAGTTTCCACAAATTTCAGCAGTCAAAATTCTCAACCGTCAGAAGATCAAAGTAATCAATATATTTCGAAACTTAGTCTATTATTAATGTTTAGACCTTGGATGTGGTGGGTAAAATCAGAAGAGAGATTCAAAATCTATCGCTTTTCCGCCATCCTCACATCATCAAACTGTAGATTTTTTTCTGGCTTAAGGCACTAAAACCTTTTTTTTCTAAAATTGTATTTTAGATACCAAGTGATCTCTACGCCTACAGACATCTTTATGATTATGGTAAACTCACTGTCTCAAACATTTTAAAGAGAATTTTTTTAATTTTCAGGAGTATGTGTCTGGAGGAGAGTTATTCGATTACATCGTCAAGCATGGCAGGGTTTGTAACTACAGTCAAACTTCGATATAACGTACCCCTTGATATAACGTACCCCTTGATATAACGTACCCCTTGAGACCATTTGGTTGAATTTACTTCAAATTACAATAAGTTCACCCCCGCTATAACGTACACTTGATATAACCTACCCTCGATATAACGTACCCCTTGCAGATAACACTGACCTTTACGTTACCCTCGATATAACCTACCCTCGATATAACCTACCCTCGATATAACGTACCCTTGAAAAATAGTGTGGTATATTTACCAATTTCATACAGTTTTTTGCTCTTTTTCTGCTTCTGCAATGTTTTCTGTAGTCATTAAATGTTTCCCTTTTAGTTTTGTTGAGTACTCCAAAGCCGAAACGTCAAAAGGTTTTTTCTCCGCTAGCCATTGATTGTTGTTCGCGGAATTGTTATTGTTGAGCTTATGAATCAAATCACTTGAATATTTTACAAACCCTTGATATAACGTACACCTGTCATCTATTTGGTTTCTGCCCTCGATATAACGTACCCTCAATATAACATACCATCGATATAACATACCCTTTACGGGGCCCCCAGGGGGTACGTTATATCGAGGTTTGACTGTATCTTTATAATTAGGGCTGTCGATCTCTCGAAGTCTCAAGCTGTCGGCTTGAAGCAGCCGGCATCACGGCATCTTTTGCTGCCTCACTATTTTGAAATTTGTCTGTTTTTTATACACACAAAGAATGTATTGTGCACGAATTAAGCAAAAACTGCTTTTCTTCATAATTGCATCTGCCAATTCTGCTTTGATGATTATTAGCTTAGCAAAGAAAGCTCGATTCAAGCTCGACTTCTAGACCTCGAATCGACAAACCTATTTATAATAAAAATTGTACTGTAGTTTTTTTCATGTCTGGGTTTTCAGCTAAAAACTGGCGAAGCCCGTCGTTTCTTTCAGCAAATAATTTCTGGTAAGCACAGTCATACTTCTTAAAATAACCAGTCAGTGATATTGTCTTAGGAGTCGACTACTGCCATCGCCATATGGTAGTGCATAGGGATCTGAAGCCGGAAAACTTGCTTCTGGATGACAAACACAATGTCAAAATTGCAGATTTTGGTAAAAAGAATTCGTATGAAAGGTCAAATCACATCAATTTTTGTTAATTATAGGTTTGAGCAACATTATGACGGATGGTGACTTTCTCAGAACATCTTGCGGTATTTTCGCTCATAATGAAAACTAAGTTTATTTGATGGTCTTCCAAATTCAGGCTCTCCAAACTATGCTGCTCCAGAAGTAATTTCTGGAAAGTAAGCCCGTGTCTTCCCAAAATCTGTCTCAATTTTTTTATTCCAGACTGTACGCTGGCCCAGAAGTTGATGTTTGGTCTTGTGGGGTCATTCTCTATGCTTTGCTCTGTGGAACTCTACCATTTGGTTTGTCAAGGTTGCCGAATTTTTGCATTATAGTGGTTTTAGATGACGAGCATGTCCCAACACTCTTCCGCAAAATCAAGTGTAAGATTTCGGCATAGCTATCTTTTTAATATTTTCTAAAAAGAAATTTTTAGCAGGAATATTCCCCATTCCGGATTACCTGGACAAGAATGTCGTCAATCTCCTGCTGGTATGATTTTATGATTGCTTTGCAGAGTAACTGACTGATTTTTCCTAACTTTCAGCATATGCTCCAGTGAGTGTCACTTTTTATATGGTTAACAATAATGTAAACCTCTTGTGGTGATTACTTTTAGAGTTGATCCAATGAAGAGAGCCACTATTAAAGATGTCATGTAAGGTTTTTTGATTATTGACTGGCTTTTTTAAATCATATTCTTTTATTTTAGAAATCATGAATGGTTCCGGTGTGACTTGCCAGCCTACCTATTCCCGCCAATCAACGAAAGTGAAGGTGATTGAGTCAATTTTTTTTATCTTTTTCATGTTCCAAGCTGTCTCATCTGTTAATAAAATGGGGAATAATCAAAAAATTGTCCTTCTCATATTCATTTCTCATATAAAAATTTTGTTTTTTATTTTGTTACCGTCTATTAGTCATCAGTTTTGGAATTTTTCGAATTTACACCTGTCTAGATTACGACCCCTTTATTTTCACAGCTAAATTCCTATAATACAGTTAAGTATTGCTGTAAAATGCTCAGTGGAGTTAGGAGACTGTAAGCTGACCATTGATAAACTGAAAATTGCTGTAAATTGACAAAATTTTGTTGAAAATTTCAATTTTTCATGTCGTTAAGTGAGCTAGTATGAGTTTCAAGTAATCAAGAGGTGCTAGAGGCGGTATCTAGGTGGTTGGGCTACCCTCGGATAACTAAAGTAAAACTCTACTGGTTTTAATTGCAAACGGTTGGTGTGAACTCTGGACTGGAACATACTAGCTCACTTAACGACATGAAAAATTGAAATTTTCAACAAAATTTTGTCAATTTACAGCAATTTTCAGTTTATCAATGGCCAGCTTACAGTCTCCTAACTCCACTGAGCATGTTACAGCGATACTTAACTGTATTACAGAAATTTAGATGTGAAAATAAAGGGGTCATAATCTAGACAGGTGTAAATCCGAAAAATTCCAAAACTCCAAAACTGATGACTAAATTTTTAACTAAATTTTTATTTGAGAAATGAATATGAGAAGGACAATTTTTTGATTATTGGAATGGAATGGCTGGAATTGGTGTGAACTCTGGAATGACTGGAATGGTAGTGAAAACCTGGATATCAAGGCTACACCAAACATCAAAAAATGTCGGATGTTTAAAAGTGCCTGATATCGGATATCCGGTGAAGCCCTGCTGGGTATTTCTATTTCTTTTCATCCTTCATCCTTTTATCGAATATTCTGGTAGTCAAGTGAATTCCCTATTTTGCCGTTTCATCCATTTACAGTCAAAATCCATAAACTTAGATTCCCGGAATTAGCAATATTTTTACTATTCCAACCATTTTCCTATTTTCAGCCTCTATTGTGGACATCGATGCAGTCAGAGAAGTGTGCTATGTAAGCAATTTTTTTTTAATTCAACACTCACCAAAAACCTTTTTGCAGAGATACGAAGTTGCTGAAAATGAGGTGACTTCGGCTCTGCTCAGCGATGATCCTCACCACCACCTTTCCATTGCTTGTACGTCTTTAGGACTGATAAGATATAATAATGAATTTTTTTTTGAAAATTTAGACAATCTCATCGTGGACAACAAACGTATTGCCGATGAAAGTAAGAAAACTTATTTCTAGGCACTTTTTAGCTTGTGCACTTTCTATATATATTTTTGTTTGAATGTGGGTAAGGCTTGACCATTACGTGTACAAGTTGTCTGACAGTTTTTTTTTGTTTATATGCTTATCACGGGTGCACCAGCCTTCTTTTTTCAAAATCAGAGCTAAAATTCAGCAGAAATTTTTAAAAGCCAGAAAGTTAGAACCAGAAGTCAGAACTTTTTTGAATTTGAATAGAGTTGGCAACAGTTAACTCGACGTTTTGAAAAATTTTGACTTTATTTTTTTTTATGTGTTTTGCAGATTGTGAGCATGTGAAGCCTGGATAGTGGCTACACATTGGTATGAAAATTTCTTAATTTAGCTTAAAAAATGGATCTATTGTAATGAAAACAATTTCGGGTCAGACTACCCAATTGGGTACCCGATGCCGAAATCGGGTAGTCTGACCCGAAATTGTTTTCATTACAATACATCCATTTTTGTAAGCTAAATTAAGAAATTTTCATACCAATGTGTAGCCACTATCCTAGGCTTTCAGTTTCGGGGTCACATGCTCACAATTCTGTAAAAAAAACACACATAAAACCAAAAAATAAAGTCAAAATTTTTCAAAACGTCGAGTTAACTGTTGCCAACCCTACATTTGAAAAAAGGAATTTTTTTTTAAATATTTCTTTGAAATTGATCAAGTTGTAATAGAGCACCAAATTACTGATTACCAGAACCTAATTAATTATTTCTAGCAATTTTTTGAAATCTTAATAACAAATACTGAAATCTAGCACCTAATTCCTTACTTTCGCTTATTTATGGTCAAGTTTGTGTGTAAAATCACGAAATGGTGTATTTTCTCGTTTTTCCATCATTTTTGATACAGTCGAGTCCCGCTAACCCGGCACCCCAATAAGCGGCACCCCAATAACCCGGCACTTTTTAAAAATTTGGTTGGCTGACAATGAAAATCAACAAAGTTTACCCCCAATAACCCGGCACCCCCAGTAACCCGGCACCCTAAGACTGGTCCCGTCCAAAAAAAAATTACCCCCAATAAACCGGCATCTATCATACTTTACAACATTTTTCAATTTGCGTCAATTTTTTCTGTATGCGGTAGGCCCCAGTATCCAAAACTATGCTCAACATCTTCTTGTTAGCGTGACCTTTTCCATTAGTGGCCCTCTTTTTTCCCTTCCTTTCCCTATACAACCCTTTACCCCTCTTAAAATAGTTGAATAAAGGGTGATTATATGGAGGGTCGATTAAGGCCCGATAAAATAATACCACCGCTAACCCGGCACCCACGCTAACCCGGCACTTTTTGCCGGTCCCAGTGGTGCCGGGTTAGCGGGACTCGACTGTACTACTGTGCATTTTCGATGAACAGATACAAAAATGGTGATTTTGAGCCTTTTGTAAGCAAAAATAAGAAATTAGGGGCTGAATTTCAGTATTTTTGAATAAGATGTAAAGGAGCTAGAAATAATTAAATGCCCGCTAATGTTAAACAAGGGACCACAGGCGCCTATCGGCGCCTCTATAGTATTTCATAATTTCAATGAGGGGCTATGACTTCATTCATAAAAATAGGTATATCCCCTATTAGAACTCATTTTTTTCGCCTGTTCTTTTTTTAAAACGAAAGCTGACATTCTGGGGAACACGATGGTATTAGCGACAAAAGTGATTTCGCTATCTACGACCCGTTCTGGCCTTCGAAGTAAAAAAGCGTTACCCACCCACCTACACATGCCAAATACTATATAAGATTCACACTTCTCTTTGAACTTTCGTGCAAATATTTTTTCCATTTTTAATTTTTTTGCATTATAGTGTATTCCAAAATTTCAGGTTTCTAACAAGCTTTCAAACTCTATTGAATGATTTCAGAAATGTTAAAATTCAGGGGTTTCGAAAAAAACACAAAAAGAAAAATTACTTCATTCAGATCCCTAAATCTCTACAATTCTAAAATAGATCAATGAAGTATGATAGCTCGTTAGAAGCTGAGATCCTGGGTAACACGATAATGCAAAAAATTAAAAATTGACAAAAAAGTTGAAAGAAAATTCCAAATTAAAATTAGCGGGCATTGTTCACAAATTAGCGGGCAAAATTAAATAACACCCATTCAGGGTGGCCATATCATTTTTTGGAAAAGAGGGCATGCGATCACAAAAAGAGGGCATTTACAAGTAAAAATTTTGAAAAAAGGGCATCATGAATATTTCTACTACGCAACACTTAAGCTAGTTCAACAAAATGACCGACATTTTTCACACCATAGGGGGGACCAAGGCGAATTTTCGAAATTTTGGTCGGATTTTTTTTCGCGTGTGATACACCAAAAAAATTGTCACGCGATTCCGAGTCGATCTGTGTTTACAGATTTACGGAATCCGACCCAGAAAAAAAGTTATGGCTCTTCAAAGTGTATCAAATTTCTTGGGGCACCCTGTACAAAGTTAAGAAAATATGATAGAAACCCCAAAAATTTAATCGCTTTCCAATTTTTTGTCTTGACAAGAAAAATGTCGATTTCGCCTATTGACGTGTTTGACAGGCTGTACGAAAAAAGGTAACGAAACATTTTGGTAACAGCGAAATTTGGTAACAAGCTTTTTGGTAAGGGGTTTAATAAGAATTTTTTTGGTAACGGTGAATTTTAACAACGCTTACTTCTTTCTATCTACGTCACTGCTTTTCTCATTGCTTTTTTAATCACATTCAATTTAAAAATCAGATCACACACAACAACAAGCGCACTTTTCCTGTTATGATATCAACCTAACCAAATCTCCAGAACCATATTATTCCAACGTCACTCCCTTAGCATTTCAAAGCCTAAGCCTAAGTTATTATTTATTCTACATTCACGCCTATGTTATTGTTATCACCAAGAAACTCCCTGTGGGCGAGCCCGTGCGTTTATGCGTTTTCACAAAAGTTAGAAGACGTTAAGTTACCACGGTAACTTTACGATAACTTACCACAGCCTGGATAACTCACCAGGAATCAGTTAACTGCAGATAACCGTACAGTGTACTCTACAGTTAACTGCAAATAACCGTACAGTTAACTGCAGATAACCGTACAGTGTACTTTACAGTTAACTGCAAATAACCGTACAGTTGACTCTACAGTTAACTGCAAATAACCGTACAGTTGACTCTACAGTTAACTGCAAATAACCGTACAGTTGACTCTACAGTTAACTGCAGATAACCGTACAGTGCAAAAGTGGAATAAGACGCGAATAAAAAGAGAGCAAGAACAATTAGAAGCTGCATTCCGTAACCGTTACCAGAATGTTTGTTACTAAATTTCGCTGTCACCAAAAAATTTGTTACCAAATTTCGCTGTTACCAAAATGTTTGTTACCAAATTTCGCTGTTACCAAATTTCGCTGTTACCAAAATGTTTTGTTACCTTTTTTCGTACAGCCGTTTGACACGCCTTGGGTAACTATATTTCAGGAATAGCCTTTTTGAAGTTAACCGCAAAATATTTTTTTTAGAATCAGAAATTAGAAATCATAAATTTTCAAAAATGTCAGAAATTAGAAATGGGGTGCACCCCTGATAACTTCGCACCTTACTCTAGTAAAACATGGCAATGGCCTTCATCCACACGCCTTGCATGAAAAAGGCATAGCTTTGATTACCGGTGACAATACTGCCCACTGCTCTGCTGCATCAACTGTACAGACGTGTTCCGGCGGCAGTGTGGTCATCCACCCACCTAGACACCACCATCCCACCCAATTGATTCCACTGGGAGTTGCTGAAGAAAAATCTTCATTCAGGGCCAATTCCTGCATCCACACAGCTACAGTGCCTCCAGGAGAGTTTTGTAGCCCCTCCTGCCAAAAATGCAGAAAACTAGGGGCCACAGAGTGTCTGTTTGGAAGACATCCTTTTGATATCAACATTTGTGATACCTGTCCCAAGCATGGAGCTCCAGGCTGCGCTTTTGCAACTGATCCTGCCGCCGGAACCACTACTAACTGTCAGTATCGTTGGTGCTTTTGAGTTGTGTAGCATTAGCACTTGTAGTTTTTTGTAGTCAATTTTTAGTTTAACTGTAGAAGTGAAAATAGCTAAAGGATATTTTTTTTAAAGTAGTGGTTTTAGCGGAGAAATACTCAAAATCCATGGAGGAATTCTATCATATGACCCCAGCCGGCAGACTTCAACAATCTGACCAACGTCATCCTGAAAGAATGCCAGGTGCTGTTGCTTTTTTTTTCAAATTCAAACTCGGTGAACAGAACCAGGCAGTTAATCAAAGAGGGATTTACTACAGTTGTGAAGCGAGAATTTGACCGGTCAAATTTGCGGTCAAAATAAAAATTTTGGCCGGCCTTATTTTTGAAGATCAGTCAAAATCTTTGAAAAATCGGATTCAATTATTTTAACAGTTGTAGAAAATTTGCATTTTACCCATGAAACTTTGATTTTAAAAATGAAATTTCTCATTTTCCGAGAAAAGAATCCAACAACTCTAGATTCAGTGATTTATTTTGCTTTTAGCAATGTCAAAGCTCAGGTATACAAGGTGGGCGGGTAGGTATGCCGAAAAGATAGTTGGGTATGACAGGGAGTGAAGGTGTGACAGATGGGTAGTTAGCTACCCAGATATTAAGTAATGGTGCCCAGGTGGGAGTGCCCAGATGGTGGTACCCAGATATTGGCCCTTAAGTAGTGGTGCCCAGGTGGGAGTGCCCAGATGGTGGTACCCAGATATTGGCCCAAGTAATGGTGCCCAGGTGGAGTGCCCAGATGGTGGTACCCAGATATTGGCCCTTAAGTAATGGTGCCCAGGTGGGAGTGCCCAGATGGTGGTACCCAGATATTGGCCCTTATGTAGTGGTGCCCAGGTGGGAGTGCCCAGATGGTGGTACCCAGATATTGGCCCTTAAGTAGTGGTGCCCAGGTGGGAGTGCCCAGATGGTGGTACCCAGATATTGGCCCTTAAGTAGTGGTGCCCAGGTGGAGTGCCCAGATGGTGGTACCCAGATATTGGCCCTTAAGTAGTGGTGCCCAGGTGGGAGTGCCCAGATGGTGGTACCCAGATATTGGCCCTAAGTAATGGTGCCCAGGTGGGAGTGCCCAGATGGTGGTACCCAGATATTGGCCCTAAGTAATGGTGCCCAGGTGGGAGTGCCCAGATGGTGGTACCCAGATATTGGCCCTTGTAATGGTGCCCAGGTGGGAGTGCCCAGATGGTGGTACCCAGATATTGGCCCTTAAGTAATGGTGCCCAGGTGGGAGTGCCCAGATGGTGGTACCCAGATATTGGCCCTTAAGTAATGGTGCCCAGGTGGGAGTGCCCAGATGGTGGTACCCAGATATTGGCCCTAAGTAATGGTGCCCAGGTGGGAGTGCCCAGATGGTGGTACCCAGATATTGGCCCTAAGTAGTGGTGCCCAGGTGGGAGTGCCCAGATGGTGGTACCCAGATATTGGCCCTTAAGTAATGGTGCCCAGGTGGGAGTGCCCAGATGGTGGTACCCAGATATTGGCCCTAAGTAGTGGTGCCCAGGTGGAGTGCCCAGATGGTGGTACCCAGATATTGGCCCTAAGTAATGGTGCCCAGGTGGGAGTGCCCAGATGGTGGTACCCAGATATTGGCCCTTAAGTAGTGGTGCCCAGGTGGGAGTGCCCAGATGGTGGTACCCAGATATTGGCCCTAAGTAATGGTGCCCAGGTGGGAGTGCCCAGATGGTGGTACCCAGATATTGGCCCTAAGTAATGGTGCCCAGGTGGGAGTGCCCAGATGGTGGTACCAGATATTGGCCCTTAAGTAATGGTGCCCAGGTGGGAGTGCCCAGATGGTGGTACCCAGATATTGGCCCAAGTAATGGTGCCCAGGTGGGAGTGCCCAGATGGTGGTACCCAGATATTGGCCCTTAAGTAATGGTGCCCAGGAGGGAGTGCCCAGATGGTGGTACCCAGATATTGGCCCTTAAGTAATGGTGCCCAGGTGGGAGTGCCCAGATGGTGGTACCAGATATTGGCCCTAAGTAATGGTGCCCAGGTGGGAGTGCCCAGATGGTGGTACCCAGATATTGGCCCTAAGTAATGGTGCCCAGGTGGGAGTGCCCAGATGGTGGTACCCAGATATTGGCCCTTAAGTAATGGTGCCCAGGAGGAGTGCCCAGATGGTGGTACCCAGATATTGGCCCTTAAGTAATGGTGCCCAGGTGGGAGTGCCCAGATGGTGGTACCCGGGTAAAGCTACCCATGTGGAGGTTCTTTGCTGATTGTATCCATTGTATCTGGCCCAAAATCATGCCGTTAACACAATTTACCAATTTACTTACCACCATTTTATTAGCTTAAATCCCAGTATTCCTATAGTAGTGGTACCCAGGTAGTAGTAATCTGGTGGTAGTACAGTCAACCCTCCATTTATCCGACACCCCCTCAAGTTCGTTCCCACCTAGGGTCCGACACTTTTTTAACCCCATTTTCGAAATATTTTATCGTTTCTGTTTTGACAGTCTTGTCGAACATATCGCAAGGATTCCGATTTTGCCGGTCGTTTTTGTACATAACAACAGTTTTGCCGAAAAGACCCGCAGGTACTCGATTTAACGTCACCCCTTTTTCAAAATAGGGTGACGTTAAATCGAGTGCCCGCGGGTCTTTTCGGCAAAACTGTTGTTATGTACAAAAACGACCGGCAAAAACCAAAAACCCCAATCCTATATTTCGGACTAGACTGACCGAAGACAACTGGCAAAAAGCTTTAAAAATTAGGGTTAAAAAAGTATCGGAGCCTAGGTGGGAACCAACTTGAGGGGGGGGTGACGTTAAATCGAGGGTTGACTGTACCTAGGTGGTGGTACCCTGGTAGTGTGGTATGGTAGGTTATTAGAGATTTTGACCGAAATAATAATAATAATAAAAATATTGCTTGAAAAAAAATTTTTGCCCCACTCGGTATTTGAAAAATATGTTGTCGGCGATAAAAATCAATTTTAAGTGATTAATTTTATTTTTAGTTTCCACAAAAATTACTCCTACTTTGGAGCATACGAATGTGTCATCAGGGACTACTCCGAATGCCAGTGAGGCCCCAGCTGCAGCCAACACTACCAATAACCAAAACCCTCCAAAGTCTCCACATGTGAAACGGGCTAAATGGCACTTGGGGATTCGGAGTCAAAGTCGTCCTGGTAAGTGACAATCTATTACCCTGGTAGTTTGGCTTGGACCTAAACGAACTCCGCCCGGGTTAATGGATAATCTGGGTTAGTTGGGACGTAGTCGTTTCGTCAATGGCATCTTTTCCTCAATGAGATCACTTTACCAATGGTATGTCTTCGCCAATAGCTTCTTTTCTGAAGTAATTTATATTTTTGTCAGGCAAATTACCACTCATTTTGTAGCCATTGAGATGATCTACAAAATGAGTAGTGATTTGCTGGACAAAAGAATAGGAGTGCTTGGGAAAAGGCAAAATCGATGAAGTAGATGATTGGCGAAAAGATGCCACTGGCGAAATGATCAAATTGGCAAAACGATTACCGTAAATTAGAGATAGAAAAACGCCACCCAACGGGATTCCGGGACGGGATTTTTCACCTAGATTGAGACCGGGACCGGGATTTTGTGAACCTACCGAGTGGGACCTCGTACGGGATCCCGGTAAAATGACCGGGATTTCAGTTGTCTTAATTTAAGCTGCAAAGTACCAAATTTTTGATATTTTTCAAGCATTTGTAGCAACGAAGCAAAGACAAAATGTGTTTGCCTTTTTGTGTTTTTTTTCACCACTGTGATCAATAGTTTTTTTCATTAAGATGAGCGTGATCTGGAGCATCGGGCTATTTGAAAAGTTATCAGCTGGTGAGGCGAAATGTCGAGTGTGCCAAAAACTAATCAAAATGACGGACTAAAGTACAAAGGGGGCTTTTAACGCACGCAAAAACTCACGCGGATTACACTAGAAAGCTGAAAGATGCAGAAGAAAAGCTTTCTTCTCAAAGAAATTCGATGGATTTCATTTCCTTATTTCATTGACCGGGATTTAGGTGAAACCGGGACCGGGATTTTCGAAATTGACCGGGCGGGATTCCGGGACGGGATTTTGGGTCAAATTTTCGTCCAACGGGACGGGTTCCCGGCCGGGACCCCGTCCCGTTTCCATTTCTACCGTAAATGCTCTAATTATCCGCCACCCTGCTCCAAATATGCTCCAAAAAATCAGCTTGGGGGACCAAGGCAAACAGACTGGGGTGTATATTGTGATCGAGTGAGGGTGTGTGTATTGTCATTAATCAGGGATGTGATCTGTCCTTATCAATAAGATTTGTCCTTGTTTTGGGGACTCCAAATCTTATTTATTTTGAAGATTTAACGTCAAAATCTGATTTTTTGACACAAAATGGCGATGAGCACTGGATAAAAGAGCATATTTCGCCAAAAATAACCTACCGTATTATCTCTAATAAGCGCCCCCCCTCTACTTTGAGGGTCTGTATCTCGGGGCAGAGCAAATACCGTGTTTATTCTAATTTAGCGGCATGCCGCTAAATTTTTCAGCCTATCTCCAGGGTGCCGGTAAATTAGAGACTGCCGGTAAATTGGAGACTGCTGTTGAATATTCCGATCTTCTTTACTAGAACATTTTAATCGGACAGTGTCAAGGCAAAGAAATTTGTGGCATGAAGAACAACAACTCAAACGGCAAAATTCGTTTCGAAATCCAACGACTCGTCGCTAATGTACCCGTTCTCTTCATCTTGTTGAGGATCAATTTCTTCTAATTCGGCTCTTTCTTCCACGACCCCAGCTCACGAATTCAAAAGCATCAAGCTGAAAAAATCCACAAGCACTATATAAAATTTCCCTTTAAATTAAAGTTAAATTAAAGACTGCCGTTAAATTTTTCAACCTATCTCCAGGCTGCCGGTAAATTAGAGACTACCAATAAATTGGAGACTGCCGGTAAATTAGAGTAAATACGGTACGTTGCAGAGCTGTTTTTTGCATTTTCTTAACTCGCACGAGCTCTACCGATTCCGCTTTTCGAATTTTGGTTGTGCACTCAAAACACTCGAGATCGACCCAGAATTTTAAGATTTTCGGAGGGTTGAAAAATAAGCGCCCCGGGGCGCTCATTAGAGATAATACGGTACGTCCCGGTTAATCATGATCAACATTTACGCATATGGAAACGATTACCGTAAATGCTCTAATTATCCGCCACCCTAATTTCAAGTGGTCTGAAATTTCTGATTTCATTTGCTGTTTGAGACCTGTAAAAAGTGTCTGTGAGGGGTTTTAAAATCTAACAGGCACTTTTTACACGGCTCAAACACTAAATGAAAGCAGAAATTTCAAACCACTTGAAGTTTGAAAAAATCGCAGGGTTCTAATTATCCGCCATGGCGTATAATTAGAGCATTTACGGTACGTCCCTGTTAGTCATGATGGTTTACGCATATGGAAAACTAGCTAACCTTGTCTTTCTAGAAGATATCATGTACGAGGTATTCCGCGCAATGAAATTTCTGGATTTTGAGTGGAAACTGTTGAATGCATACCATGTGGTTGTGCGTCGAAGACCTAAGGACCAAGAAAGCGATATGGTAAGCTTCTTTCGTTTAAGACTGCGACAAAAACATCCTTTATTTTGAATTATATTGTTTACAATACAATTTGATTGTTTTTTGATTTTACCTAACAAATTTGATACCGAGGACTATAGTCTGTTTTTCTACAATTTTACACAATTTTTTTTCAATATATAAAAATTAGTCAAACACCGTATTTTCTCTAATAAGTGCCCTCCCCAAAATCCGGAATTTCTCAAATTCATTCTCCACCTTTTATGCCAAGTTTTTGTTTTTGAACGCAGTGTATGTTATATACCAAATGTAGCGCAGATTCCCAGCTACATTTTGGTATATAACATACACTGCGTTCAAAACCAAAAACTTGGCATAAATGGCGGGGAATGAATTTAAGAAATTCCGGATTCTGGGGAGGGCGCTTATTAGAGGAAATACGGTAATCCAAAATCGATGAAGTAAACGAAAAGTGGATGAAAATCTTAATTTTAAAAATTTTCATTTCAATTTTAAAAACTTTTTAAGCTTTGAAAATTTCGCGTAGAGGCGTTTGGCCCCTTTTTTCCCGAAAAAAAAAAGTTTAAAAGCTGGGTGAGCCCTTGTCCCGGACATGTCAACTCCCGGGCTTCCTTTTTTTAAGCAGCGCATAGCCGTTAGGCTTAGGCTTAGCCATTAGGCTTAGCCTGAAAGGCCTCCATCCCTTATAATAAGGCGTTTGGTCCCTTTTTTCCCAAATGGGAAAAAAGGGGCCAAAAGGCTACGCACCGAAAATTTAACAAAAAAAATTTTTGAAAAAAAAAGAATTTTGAAAAAAAAATTCATTTTAGCCAAAGATGAGCTTGCAGCTTTACCAGGTCTTTAGTTCTATTTTCAAGACATTGTATAAACAAAGCTTAATTAAAGGTTGATCAGCGCAGTTATTTATTAGACTTCAAGAACTTAGTGGATGATGATGGAAGTGAGTACATCAAATTTCACTTAATTCAATCCTTTTGCTCTTAACATAAGCTTTTTAGTGTCTCTAGCGGACGGAAGTACCTGCTCTTCTCGCCACGCTTCAGTTTCAATGCCAGTCCGACCTTTTATGAGAAATAGCCGTGCTCAGTCATTGCCGATGCCGATTGAAGTGAATTGTTTAATTTTTTTTATTGTATTGTTATTTTTTAATAAATTCAGGTGGAGCGTGCTGCATCTGCTAGTTCATCAATTTCTGGGCAGTCACAAACTATGCAATTTTTTGAGGTTTGTTATTTTGGGAATTTTTTAATTTCTCGTTGCTTACTATATATAAGTTCAGATGTGCGCTGCTCTAATCGGTGCTTTGGCACGCTGAGGACTGTGCAGAAAACTAGCGAGATTGATCTATATTATGCAAAGGCTTCAGAAATTACCAGATTAAGTTAAAAAAATGTAATTAATTATTGCTATGTTAGTATCTATGAATTAATAAACATTATTTATGATCGAGTATTTATTTTTACATGGAATAGTATCATAATATTGCACAAAGAGTAAAAATTAAAAAATTTGGAACTACAGAGTGGCCCAAGAAATTCCCCTGATTTAAAAAGCTCATATCTTTTTGTAGGAGCCACATTTTAAAATTTTGTTTTCACAGATAGTCTTAGAATCCTGTAGGATTCATTATTCTGCTAAATTCACGAAAAATTTTTTTTGACCAAATTTGCCTTGGTCTCCTCTGTTGTCCAGAAAATACCGATTTTTTCACTTTTCGAACTATTTTCTGGACAACAGGAGGACCAAGGCAAATTTGGTCAAAAAAAAATTTTCGTGAATTTAGCAGAATAATGAATAGTACAGGATTCTAAGACTATCTGTAAAAAACAGAATTTTAAAATGTGGCTCCTAAAAAATACATGAGCTTTTTAAATCAGGGGAATTTCTTGGGCCACCCTGTACAGTCAACCCTCGATTTAATGATACTCCAAAAAAACCGTTCCCACCTCGAGTCCGACACTTTTTTAGCTCGATTTTCGAAGCCTTTTGCCAATTGTCTTTGGTCAGTCTAGTCCGAAACATCGCAAGGATTCTGATTTTGCCGGCCGTTTTTGTAAATGACAACAGTTTTGCCAAAAAAAAAACCCGCGAATACTTGATTTAACGACACCCTATTTTGAAAAAGAGGTGACGTTAAATCGAGTACCCACCCGTCACCCCTGCTAACCCGTCACTTCAAAAAAATTTGGTTGGCCGAGAAAGAAATTCCGCTGATCTTACCCCCATTAACCCGTCACCCCTGCTAACCCGTCACCTCGTGTCGCACTCGAGGTGGGAACGAACTTTTTGGGGTGTCGTTAAATCGACTTTAATTTAGTTTTTGCCTTGGTCCCCTCCTGTTTTTGCCTTGTGATTAGGCACAGGCTAAGCCAGCAATAAGAGGGAGAGGGCTTAAAGATATTTTTGGACACTTTTTAGAGTTCGAAGAACATGTTTAGTCGGTATTAAGTTTACTGGCTTTAGTTTTTTTCACTACAGTGGCCCCTCAGTAGTAGTTGTACTCAACAGTGGTAGTGGCACACCTACCACCCAAGCTGTGGTGCTAAAGTTAGCACTCAGGTAGAATTAATACCGTATTCTCTGATACAGCCTCTAGGAGCTATATTTTTCAATTCTCCAAAGATCGGACTAATTTTGGATAGATCTCAAGATTTTCGGAAGTTCAACCAAAGTCGGACAAGCACAACCAGTAGGTTTCATAATAATTAGGCAAAAACAATAAACAGCTTTAATCAATAATTTTGGGAAAACCCCCAAGTTCCCCCTTGCTTATCCTGTGTCTAATCACAAGTCAAACCAAGACAAAAAAGCTGTCGGCGTCTAAAATGGGATCAAAACTTTTATCAAGTCATGGAGAACTTTCAGTCAT
This sequence comes from Ditylenchus weischeri, assembly GCA_029231635.1. Taxonomy (NCBI): domain Eukaryota; kingdom Metazoa; phylum Nematoda; class Chromadorea; order Rhabditida; family Anguinidae; genus Ditylenchus; species Ditylenchus weischeri. Next base: position 93,818 of record JAMRYI010000509.1, on the reverse strand, counting down.
CAAGCAATGCCCTTGATTTCGATGGCACATGAAGATCATAAAGGTTTAGCACAGGCGATATGAGAAATCTCAAGCTGGACAGTAGTTGACCTAGCACAAAAGCGACTATTCTTGTGCAAATTAGCAGGAATGGAAGGATGACACAGACTATTATAATGACGCATACTGATGTAGGCGAGAATTCAGACGATCCAGAAGCATTAAACATGCTAGAATCCTTATTTTTCAAGTTTATCAAATATATTGCAGTGATAGCACAGGTATTGAGATGGGCGCACTTTTGAAATGCTTTTTTACGAAATACTACTATTTTAGTGCCTGTAAAATGGTTTACTCACTTCTCAAATGGGGCAAGCAGCTTTTCAGCAGTGACAAAATGCTAGTCGATTTATCTGAAGCTCAAGAAGATGTGATTATTGAGATTTTGCTGCGTGTTGACACTAAAAACTTGATTAGGCGGTGTGTTTTAGTGAGTTTTTTTCAAATTTTATTCTTTGAAAGAAGTTTAATGATGATTCACTAGCTGTCAAACTTTGAAAGTAAAGTCGAACCTGGCTAACCCGTCACTCCAGTAACACGTCACCCCCGCTAACCCGTCACTTCAAAAAAATTTGGTTGGCCGAGAAAGAAATTCCGCTGATCTTACCCCCATTAACCCATCACCCTCCGTCCACAATCAATAAAGAAAATTATCTTTGATAAGCCGTCACCTAGCATATTGCGGAAAAGTTTTCAAATTTCCGCCAATTTTTTTAACCTTTTGTGTTTCATCACAGCGACGGCTTGGATGAGGTCTTTTATCAAGAGCAAAGGAAGTCGCAGAAGCAAAGTAGGATCAAGGACTTCTTCCCTACTGTTTAGCGTCTGATTTGGGTGGTTGAATTGTTAGTTGAATAGTTAGTCATCCTGGCTAACCCGTCACCTCAAGTTGGTCCCCAGGGGTGACGGGTTAGCCAGGTTCGACTGTATTGCCCCTACCCTTGCTTTGTTCAAAATCGTGCTCTTGGCATTGTGTTTTTGACTCAATTTTTGAAATCTGCTCTTATGGCTTGGCCACAATGGGATGTCGAAGTCGCAAGTCGGTAGTCCGACTCTAAATTTCCTTTTTTTGGTCCAACTATAAGAAAGTTTTTTTGTGGAAAGAACCTTGAGAATAGGCAAAATGACTTTACAGAACGAAAAATGATGAAAACTCGCAGAGCTCGGGAACGTAAAAGACTTCGACATCCCATTGTGGCCATCCTATTAGGCAATCTACCGCCCCCCTCTCAACTGGCAATATCGCTGCAATCCACCTTGTAACCTCCAGCACAGTTAACCCTCTAGCACAGTTAACTTTCTAGCACAATTATTACAGTTAACCCTCCAAGACAGTTAACCCTCCAGCACAGTTAACCCTCCAACACAGTTAACCCTCCAGCACAGTTAGCCCTGCAGGACAGTTAACCCTCCAGCACAGTTAACCCTCCAGCACAGTTAACCCTCCAGCACAGTTAACTTTCTAGTACAATTATTACAGTTAACCCTCCAGCACAGTTAACTTTCTAGTACAATTCTTACAAAGAAAATAACCGAATACGACCGAATATGACCGGTCATATGAACGGTGATTTGACCTGATTTGAAAATGGCTGGTCATATTCCAACCCTACTTTTTTTCTCTTGCCAATCATAATACAGCATTTAATTTAATTCTTTCAGATTTCACGTCAATGGAATTTCATTCTGTCACAAAAGCAATTCTGGGTGCGCAAATGCCAACTTGAAGGATATTGTCTACCATTCAGAATATTCAGTGACTTGACCCTCAACTACAAAATTCTTTGCCATTTGAAACCCTTTAATCGAAATCTGATTTCCGATAATTGGGATGAAAATGGTCGATTTCATCCTGATAATAGATGGGGAAGTAGTGGGTATGCAAATTAACTTACATTAAAGTCAAGCCCATTTCAAATTTTGATAGACTGACACCTATTAAGTTCGTTCCCGCCCAGAAACCGACACTCTTTTAGGCTAAAGTATAGAATGTGTGAAACGCCCGAAATCGTCCAAAATGATGATTTTCGGGTGTTTTGACCACTAAAACGTGCTTAAAACACGTTTTTAGGTGGCGGAAGACCACTTTTGGACATAAAAATTTTTTGACCAAAAATTGACTTTTTGTCTTGGTCCCCCCTTATGTGTCAAAAATTGTCAAATTCTAAATTTTTTATGCATGTTTATATATGTTGCGTTATTGACAAAGTAGTGGAAGAAATAAAGAGAAATTAGTCGAGGTGAGTTGAAGAAGTAGGATGGTCAAGTGGTTATTGACAAAATAGTAAAAAGTACCCTTGTTCCGGACATGTCAACTCCCGGGCTTTCTTTTTTAAAGCAGCGTAGAGCCGTTAGGCTTAGGCTTTAGGCTTAGGTTAAAATTAAAAAATTGTTAAAATTTAGGCTAAAATTCGAGTTTTTTATTTGTTTACTGCAGATTGCTTAGGCTTAGAATTTGACAATTTTTGACCCATAAGGGGGGACCAAGACAAAAAGTCAATTTTTGGTCAAAAATTTTTTATGTCCAAAAGTGGTCTTCCGCCACCTAAAAACGTGTTTTAAGCACGTTTTAGTGGTCAAAACACCCGAAAATCATCATTTTGGACGATTTCGGGCGTTTCACACACCCTATACTCCTACCCTCTTTTACGTCCATTTATAAAAGGGCATGCTCACCTGTTTCAAAATTTGTCCCCGCCAATTCAAAAAAATTTCCGAATCATCAAACTTCTACACACATTTTTCAGCTTGGTTTCTAACAAAACAAAGCCTAGAATTTAATTTTATGTATAGTTTTGTTAGAAACCAAATTGAAAAATCCGTACAGAAGTTCAATGATTCGGAAAATTTTTTTAAATTGGCGGGGAAAAATTTTGTAACAGGTGTTTGTAACAGGTTCTACCGGAGAATCCGGTCCCACTTTTGCCTTGGTCCCCCCTGCTGTTTTTTGGAATGTAATTGGAATTAATTGTAGATCGGCGTTATGCAATTGTTTCTTGTCGAGCGTGATCACCTCAGCCAAAGGCTTCAGTTTGCTACAATCCGACTACGTCAGCTGTTCTATCTGTCAAGTGAAGAGAATACCGGAGAAAATTATAATAAATGCGATAAGATGGATTTTTGACATTCCAAAAAACAACAGGGGGGACCAAGGCAAACATGGGACCGGATTCTCCGATAGAACCCAGGTGAGCATGCCCCTTTAAAGTCTTTGGCCGGAGTACACCCCGTCGGTGTCGCCCAAAATCGCCAAAAATGATGTTATTTCGATGTTCTGACCGCCGAAACGTGTTTAAAACACCTTGTTAGGATTGGGAAGAGAGTTCTTGAGACTATCCAAAAAAAATTTTTTTTGGTACCACAGGGGGGACCAAGGCAAAAAACCCAAAATTTGTCATTGCAAGACGAAAACGAAGTATAGCCTAAGCCTAAACCTACGCCTACGCCTAAGCCTAAGCCTAAGCCTATCCTAAGCGTTTATATATAAAGCAATTAGAAATTTAAGGAGCAGGGAAACTTTATTGCCAATCATAAAAAGGTGTTTAAAACTCTCTTCCCAATCATAAAAAGGTGTTTTAAAGGCTGTACCTCATTTCGTAACGCGCCATTTCGTAACAGCTTCATTTCGTAACAGCTTCATTTCGTAACGGCTTCATTTCGTAACAGCTTCATTTCGTAACAGCTTCATTTCGTAACGGCTTCATTTCGTAACAGCTTCATTTCGTAACGGGATGATTTCGTAAAAAATAGTTTTGTAACGCGAGATTTCGTAACAAATTTTTTCGTAACGCAAACTTTGCTTTCTGGAATTCTCTGATTTAGCAATTCTATCATTTTTTCTCCATTAGGTTACTTTAGTAATTTTTTAAATCAACTCTAAACCATCTAATCATACAATTTTCATCACAACCACTCTATGTTTAAGTGTAACCACCGTATTAAGTGTACTCACCACACACCCCAACATACCATAACACATTCCAACATGCCCAACACATATTCCAGCATTTCCACCACACATTCCTTTATTCGACGCCACCCAAACAAAAGTGAAACAAAAACACTGAGATAACATTTGATTATTGATTTCTGCTCCTTCTACGCCGAGCATTTCTTCTTGTGCCTCCGTCGTTCATCTCTCCTTGAGGCATAGCCGCTCGGCGCTGCCTTTCGCCTGCCTCTCCCTCCACACTGCGCAAAGTCCTTGTGATCTTCTGCAGTCCACCGATGAGATCCGTTCCGCTGAAGGCTCTGATGGTCTGTTGAAGGCGTTCTTGCTTCTGCCGCTCCATTTTCGTTGCAATCCGTTCTGGTGTTGAGAGGACGAGACTTGAATCCAGAGGTTGCGAGAGATGGTACCTTAAACGATTAATTAGCTGTGCTACTCAGCGACACAGAAATTTTACCAACCAATTTCAATCTTGAACAGTTTCAGGCATTTCCACATCGAGTGGCCTCGCTCTCGAGTAACAGCGTTGATCGATCGATGCCACGCCTCCAATGCACACGTTGTAGTCGGGTCCCCAGCCATGGCTTCAGCACTGTGATTCCATAGCTCGATGAGAAATCGAGGTGACGTCCCATCCTCTTTTCGAATCCAAGTCTAAAAATTTTTATGGAGATGAACCTATTTAAATAAAGGTAACATAAGAAACTCACCGCTTTGAAATACGCGACAAACCTTGCCATGCCAGGGTAATCCACTTCGCTGCCGAATTTCGCTACCGCCTGATTACCATTATAATTCACTAGCTCTGAGAAGGCCGTGCAGACAAATTGCTGAGGGATGAAGGCAAGTGTGCGGAAGAGGCCAATATACTCGTTGAAGAGGACATCCGTTCGATACTTCTGGTCTAATTTCACCTGTAATACAGCAGAGAAATGAAAACAGGGCAACAAGCAATCCACCTTTTGAATCCATCGCTGTATGGCCTGTGCAAAATGGAAGTAACAGCATCTGTGACGGGCTCCTTAAAGTGAAATAATACAAATGCTTACAAACAAAATTAATGTTAAACAAAATACCGGGAAAATGATTGAGAATGGCGCTACGCTGGGCAAGCTCGAAGTCGGTAAGAATGAGTGTCGGCGACCAAACGACTTGGAATCCCTCCTCCATGATTGCTCTTAGTTGCTGCAGTACCGAAAGATAGGAAGCACGAGACCTCTTGGCCATGATGACAGATACAGCTGGGACGAAGCGATTATTGATCAGCACATGAATCGCGAAAACCTGTTCCCACTTCCTCGGACGCGTCTTGAAAGTTCCATCCATTGCGATAGTTTGCCCATGAACCAGTTTCTAAAGCATCAGATGCATACAAAACAAGCATTAAAAAGGCGAAGACATACCTCTAGCATGAAAAGGGACGATAAAATGATGAACCTGCAGCTGTCTTCCGCTCCAGAGTCGTGAAAAATAAAAGGATCGCCATTTTCAAAATTGCACCATTCGGCTGGGATCTGTAAGTTGGCAGGATTGGTTTTCCCTCTCGGATAGCGGTTGATCTTCTGAAAGAAAGTGGAGTTAGCCAAAGAAATGACAAGACTGAAAACATATCATTACTCTTTTGCGACGCTCCAGCGCTTGCCTCAAAACTGATGTGTTAATAGCGGCGACAACCGGCTCCACTACCCCACTCATAGCCTCATTCATTGCTGATCGATTGCAAACCTTTAACGAAACCTGTTAAACATGATGCATAATATGACAAGTCCAAATACAAACCTCTGGATTTTCTGACACTGTTTGCTTTGCCTGCTGCTCGACGACCTTCTTTTGCACGCTCACCGGATCTGCCTTGCATGTATGGCCCTCTTTTAGCTCCCTGCCGTATCGATCATCCTTCAACTGAACTTGCATAGAACAACCACTCTCAGACTTGGCGCAGTAATAGAGCTTATGGATGTGCTTGAGCCTGCCGCGTGCATCTTTCTCTTCCCTTATTTTGCGCAAATAGTAGAGAGACCCTGAAACAAGATATCATCAAAGCCAGCCTAAGCAAAAACAAAGCAAAAGGTAGTGACGAACCGTTGTATAGGAGCATAGGCTTCCCCCTGTTGCTTGGCACGTATTTAAGATCCGGAGGCTGCTTCAATTGTACGAATCGCTCATTTTCTTCACCGGCTTCAACATAGTGTGTTGACTCTGAATCTTGGCTTGAATTCCCCGGCTCCTCCCTTATTGTACGCTGTTGTTCTCCCTCATCGGCGGACTCTTCCTCGTCAGACGCATCACTGAGTACATTTCGTAGATCTTCCTCATCGCTCATCAGCAGATCATCATCGAAGTTTGCATTCATCTATAAAATACAAAGATTAATTACATGCGTAAACAATCAAGCAAGCATCAAGTAAAGATGACGTTAACATAACTGTTACGAAATCTCTCTGTTACGAAAAAATTGTTGTGAAACGAATCTGTTACGAAATCTTGCGTTACGAAAAAAATGTTACGAAATGAAGCTGTTACGAAATGAAGCCGTTACGAAATGAAGCTGTTACGAAATGAAGCTGTTACGAAATGAGGTACAGCCGTTTTAAACACTAAAAACGTGTTAGGCAATATTAAAAATCTGCCCAAATTGCCTTGGGGGACGAAGTCAAATTTTGGGTTTTTTGCCTTGGTCCCCCCTGTGGTACCAAAAAAAATTTTTTTTTGGATAGTCTCAAAAACTCTCTTCCCAATCCTAACAAGGTGTTTTAAACACGTTTCGGCGGTCAGAACATCGAAATAACATCATTTTTGGCGATTTTGGGCGACACCGACGGGGTGTACTTTAGCCAAGTCTTTTGCAGAACCTGATCCGTTTTTCTAGTATCCGAAATTGTTAGGATTATGAATCTGTCAGTATGCTAACGACCTTTGCTAGAAATACTTTTTTCTGAACTCTCATCAGCTCATCAATTTTTCAATGCCAAAATTTTCAAAAATAGTGTCGGTCGCTAAGCGGAATCAAATTTGACAGCAGTGTTGAGGAAATTGAATTTTATGGTTCTGACCCCAAGCATTTCAAATTTTTGCTCCGGCTCTGGCTGCGAGTTTTCAAAATTGACTCGGACTCACGCTCGGAGCCAGAGGATTGCTAAAATTCAGAGCTGTGATCTCTACTTTTTAAAAAGATTTCTGCTTTTTTGAGGACCCTGAACCTTTTTTTTTTGAAATTGTTTGCCAAAAACTTTTTTCGCTCCAAAAATTTTCAATAAGTAGTAGAAAATGACCCTTTCAAAAATTGTCAGATAATAATTTTTTGCTTTTTCGAAATGCATAAATCAATGGCTGATTTAGCTAGCGCAAAATTTACCTTTCCTCAAGGGGAAGGGATCCGTCTAATATTGATTCTCGTGCTCTGAAACGGCACAGAAACACTTTGGTTTCTGGAAAATAATTTTTTTTTCGAACCACAGGGGGTATCATGGTTTTTAGTCAAAATTTCATAATTTAAATTGGCGCCAAAAAATTTTCAAAGGGATTAAGTGCTTTGGAAGGGGCCACTTTTATGGCAAAATGTTAAACAAGTAAATTTTGAATTATTTTGGCTGTCTTACCATGCTTTTCAACGTGGGGCGTGGCAAAACGAGACTCTATATGCATTTTATGATCAAGAGTACTTCTCGGAATCATGTCTGAGGTGCGCGCATTTCTAACCCATCAAGCCCCCTTCGCACCTCCTACAAAGCCACACACCCCCCCCCCTCTCGAAGGGGGCTTGGGGTTGGGATTCACACACCCACATACCTTAGACACAAATCACTCGAAAGTGACTCTGGATGCATGAAAAAGCATGCATACCAGAGTTTCTATATGCGGTAGGTCCCAGTATTCAAAACTATGTTCAACATCTTCTTGTTTGCGGGCCTTGTGTGATTAGTGGCCCCCTTTTATTTCCTTCCCCTCCCTATATAGCCCCCTTAACTTCCCTTAAAAATTCAAAAGGCGCCAATTTAAATTTTAAAATTTTGACTAAAAAACCATGATACCACCTATGATTCGAATTTTTTTTTGTTTTTTTTAAAGAAACTATAGGGTTTCCGTGGCGTTTCAGAGCACGAGAATCAATATTAGACGGGTCGCTTCCCCTTGAGGAAAAGTAAATTTTGCGCTAGCTGGGGGGAGGGGCCATTCTATAGTATAGTCTTACTTATATCTATTAAGAACTTTTTATTTTCAGCATAAGAGTCGAATCTCCTCCAAAATTTATCGGTGGAGATTACATCGAGAACCCAGACAATGTAGAAATAAATAGCTGCTTAGTCACAAGCTATAACTGGGGTACCAAAAAAATAGTCATTGATCTGGTCAAGGAAGGTTTGCAGGTACCATGTTTGTTTTTCTACATAGATTTGCTAGTAAAACTTTTCGCTACAGCCCGAAATACTGGACTCAATGAAGCCGCCAATTGTGGTCTCCGAGTTGGTGGCCCACAGAGCTGATTGTGGAGCAGTTTACAAAATGAAGTGTTATTTGGCCGAAAAGGATCTAGGATCCATTGCTCTGGATAAAAACTGCTTTTTTCGACAAGAACTTACTATGGATCAATGGCAAGGTGAGCTCGAAAATACGATCTGGGAAAAACTGAGCTATTGAAAAATGGCTTATATTAACTTGTTTTTAGTAAAAAAACTAAAATACGCCACGAAAAAGCAAAATTGACATTAAATTGACATTTTCTCTAAATTGCTGTGTTATTTTTCTATAGTGTAGTCCAGGATCTCAGATTTCTAATTAAATATCAAATTCTATTGAATGATTTGAAAAAAGTAGATATTTAGGGATTTAAATAAATTAATTTTTTTTGTTTTGTTACTTTATTTAAACCTCCAAATCTCTACATTTCTGAAATCATTCAATGAAATTTAATAATTGTTTGGAAAGCTGAGATAGACGATACTAACAAATTTAAAAAATGGTAATAGTTTTGATTCTCGTGCCTTGAACATGCACGGAAACACTTTAGATTCTGAGAAATAAAAAAAATTGGTTTACTTTGATCTAGGGTTGTCCAATCCGAATATTCGGGTGAATATTCGCGCGAATATTCGGGAGCGATGTTCGCACTGCAAACATTCAAGCAACTGTATTGTTGACTAAGAGTTGACTGTATTGTGATGGTTGACTGTATTGTGATGGTTGACTGTATTGTGATGGTTGACTGTATTGTGATGGTTGACTGTATTGTTGACTGTATTGTGATGGTTGACTGTTTGTTGACTAAGAGTTAACTGTATTGTGACGGTTGACTGTAGCACAGTTTGCAAAAGTAGTAAAACAATGTTCGCGAATATTTGCGAACATTCCGCGTATTTGCGCGAATATTCGCGGCCATTTCAATATTCGCAGGAATATTACAACTTTACCTTGGTCCAAGGTAAATATTTCATAAAAGTTCAAAAAAATTTTAATTGGCGCCTTTTTGAATTTTTAAAGGGAATACCGTATAACCTCTAATAGACGGGCATGCCCGTCTATTTTTCAACCCCTAAAAATATCTTGATTTTAAGATTTTTGGGTACTCAAAAAAATCTAAAAAGCGGGATCAACTAAGATGGAGGTGATCAAGAAAACGCAAAAAAGAGATTTGCAAAATAATTTTCCAGGGCTGAGATATAGGTCCTTAAGGGTGCCCGTCTATTAGAGGTTATACGGTATGTGCTGCATTTATAGCATGGATGTCAAAAGTGATAAAACCCTAATAAAATTTTCGAGCGAGAATTAATTTAACAAAAAGCAATAAATTTTTTTATCATAATTTCATTGTTTTCAGCCCAAAAATGGGAAAAAGTAGAGCATACATTCACTTCATACCCCAACGGCATCCGTTTTCTTGTCCTAATAGTAAGTAATTTTGAGAAATTAAGGCGTAAAAACTTTTGCAAGCTAATTTTAGTGCCAAGGCAAAGACCGCCAGTTCTGGGCCGGTGAGTATGGTGCTAAGATGGTGAACTGTTCTGTGACGGTCAAACTACCTGGTTGAGCTAATGTACTTTGTTTCCTACCGCATTTTACTGAATTGTGCCCATTTGTATTTTTTTTTTATTTTTTCATGTGCTTCTAATTTTGCACGTGAAAAATGGTGAGAATGCAGAATAAATTCAGTGACCACAGTTTTCCACATCTTTCACTATTGAAGAACTTATAAATGAGGGGATCAGCACGTACGCCATGTGGCAAACGATGGGCAAATCGGAACTGTCATATCGATCGATAAACCGTGCATGCAGTTTTAGCGGAGTTCTAAATGAAAATTACCCCCAACACATATAGGTCCGGCTTTATCATGTATGTAGTTTTAGTCTCTACAGTCTAGTCTCGTTTATCCGACACCTGATTTTTAAAAAAAAGGTGTCGGATAACCGAGAGACGCGGGTCTTTATGGCAACGTAAAAGGATTTGGGAAAAACGATCGGCAAAATCAGAACCTTGCGATATTTCGGACTAAAACAACCAAAGACAACTGGAAAAACATTTCAAAAATTGGCTTGAAAAAGTATCGGACCCTAGGTGGGAACGAACTTGAGGGGGTGTCGGATAAACGAGACTAGACTGCATTGTCGAATCCGCTTCATTTTATGCCTTGGCCCAAAAATTGTAGCTACGAAATCCAAATAAATAAGTAATTTTATTTAAAAAAGACAAATTTTTAAAACATTTTGTTCTCGGTAGTTTTTACAAATCAACTCTTATTTTTTCGATTATTTTTAGATTATTCGATTATTTTTTTGCGTGACTCGCTGTATTTTCAATTATGTTACTGTCTGTGATGCTTTCCTAGTGCTCACCCTATTTATTTTCAAAAGATTTAGCCCTCCGTTTACGATCAATCTTCAAGCTTTCGACCTTCAAAAGGAATGGCTCGTACCAAGCAAGTAGCCAAAGCTCCTGTCGCTTCGTCGCCTACTGAAAATAAGGAAGGTGTGAAAAGGACCAAGAGGAAGTCTAAGGGTGTCAAGTTGAAGAGCTCGAGCAAGGGCAAAAACAAGCGAAGCTATGGTGTAAGCTCTTCTATTCAATCTTACCGGGCAATTTTTTTATTGACCTATTTAAGATCTACCTAAATCGAGTGCTCAAGCAAGTTCACCCAGATATGCGAATCACCTCGAAAGGCATGGCTGTCATGAATTCGATGGTAGGTCTTTTTGAAAGCTCAGCGTAGTAATTTAGTTTCTCTCTCCCAGGTCAACGATCTCTTCGACCGCTTGCTGGATGAATCTGCTCGTCTAGTCAAGTACGGCAAAAATCGTACGCTTTCTTCTCGCGAAATTCAGACTTCCGTTCGTCTCATCATGCCTGGAGAGCTGGCCAAGCACGCTATCTCGGAGGGGACCAAGGCCATGTCCAATTTCAGTGCTTCGTTGGCTCAAGCCGGAAATTGTTGACATCTATGATCTAGTATTTTAAAAACATCCGTTACTATCTCATATTGTTCTCACAGTTGTTCTTTTTCTGACATAAATCTCCGCTTGAAATTTGATTTCTGATTGAGGTAGTGATATTTAGAATTTTATACATGTTTAAATTTTAATTCGAGCGATGGTTCAAAAAAAATGGTTTCTCAGAACAAGTGACTGAGAATCGGAGAGAAAACTGAAAAAGATGCTCGTTCGGTCAGGTCTTAAATCGCGCTGAAAATAGCATACCCCATTGGAAAACCGCACCCTTGGTTCTATGGCTTAGTTTGTGTCAATAGAATTCAATGTATGGGTTCTTTTTTGTTTTGAATTAAGGCCGGTCCGAGGGGATTAACTAACTAAGGTTAGACTCGACCTATAAAAGATTACGTACCCAAGTTTTGATATAGTTATCGTGTTTACTGTATCCAGTAGGTGTGGACAAGTTAACGATGGTAATCTTTTATATTCAAATTCTTTTAAAGCCCTTGCTCTTATTAATGGCGCGCCATACTTCTTGAATTTGAAATGTTGCTCTTTTTCTGCATACTTTTGCTTATATCTCGTCGTTACGTTAAAGGGGGGTGCAAATCATAATGCGAATATTTTGAACTCTCAGATTCGGTTCCCATTAGGTGAACACAATCGATTGCTCGATAGTTTTTGGCCCTAGAAGTCAATAAACTTACTAAAAGTTAGAGTGAAGAAATAGGTTATGCATCCACTCAGAATCGAACATGCATTATGATTTGCACCCCCTTTAAGCCCTCCCCCCCAAGGACTTATTGGCCACAAAATGAAGCTCAGAGCAGGCCTGTGCACGGGTCCACTTTTTCACGGCCCGCACATTTTTTTCTGGGCCCGGCCCAGCCCTGCCTGGAGCTTAATTTTTTATTTAGGCCCGGGTCGGGCCGGCCTGCATAGTAAGCATAGTCAACTATATAAGTTAGTATAGTCAACTGTAAGTCCAATTCCAAACATATTCGAAAAATTAAGCAAGAAATAAAGTGTGGACAACTTTATTATTTAACATCACACGAACGCTTAAATCACAAGAGCTGTAATCGAAATTATGCCACAAATGGCCGAAAAAATAGTGCATTTCTACTTCGATTTTAAGAAGTATGAGCGGAACCAATGTAATTCAGACCTGTGTGTGTTCTATTAACACGCAAAGGGCTGAGTGTACTAACGGTAGCGAAATGCTCAGCGAGTCTCGCTGAGCATGTTTACAAAAATGGAAAATTAAAAAAGTCACTTTTTCGCCACTCCAGGTGCTCGAGAAGCATGGTCCTTTTCGTTACCTGGTCTCCACCTAGGTATGTGAACGTTTAGTGTCGGTGCTTACTTAAATTAGTATCTCGGCAGTACTACTAATAGTGCAAAATGACCGCGAGGAGTTGTGCTATCTATTGAATATATGTGAGTCGATGTTTGTTTTCAAAAAGATTGCTAACCCACCCATTGTTCAACAAAAGTCCACTTGCCCGAAATTCCTATCTTTGACCCAAACTTTGCTCAAAAGTTTGAAATTTGACATTTTTCTATGCTTTCTTGGTCATAAAAGATGGAGAATTTCCTCAGCTACAAGATGGTAAATTTTTTTAGCTCCAGCTTTAAGAGCAAAACTGTCAGAAATAACAGGAGAATAGGGTCAGTCATAAAATTTCCCTATATAGAGGTTTTCCAAATTTCAAGTATTTTACTTATCTTTTTCATTATCTTTTTATTCAAATAAAAATATTTCTTTTGTGAAAATGTTTAGATCTTTCGCATTTTTACAAGAAACATTCAGCAAAACTATAGCCCCGGTGAATTCATTACGATCGACGAAATTCTGCTACCCTTTCGTGGTCGATGTCCCTTCCGCATGTTCGTACCATCCAAAAAGGCTAAATTTGGAATCAAAATTTTTTGCGCCGTTGACCCAGCCACTATGTATCTTGTGAACTCAGACATCTACTTGGGTAAGCAGAGCACAGAAGGCGAAAGAAATCTCGGGAAAAATGTAATTTAGATTAGTTCGTTTATAGTTGACATGTCCATTTTCCTATTTTAGGTGGTTCTGTCAGCGGGTCGCACTTTAGTGACAGACAACTTCTTCACTTCAATCCAGCTTGGCACTGAACTGTGGGGGCAAAAGACACGCTTGTTAGGAACTATCAGAAAAAATAGGGCTGGAAATCCTTTCGATTTTGTCAAAGAACCTATAGAGGTAAATGTACGCAAATCAAATAGTTTATTCGAACAGTTTTTATTAGGTTGGTAAGAGGAAATTTGTCTTCCGGGAGCATGAAACTTTGATGATGCTTCAAGCTCATCCAAGAAAGCAAGTTATGCTCCACTCCACCGAACATCACCAGCCTGAAATACACAAAAGTGGCAAACCAAAGATGATAACTGACTACGATGCCACCAAATTCGCTGTCGACATCTTTGATGAGATGTGTGGTAGATATACCTATTCTCCAAGAACAAACCGCTGGCCTCTTCGAATTTTCATGCACTTGTGTGATGCCGCTGCTCAGAATGCTAATGTCTTTTTCAATAAAGAGGAATCAAGACGTTCCTTTATCGTCCAGCTAGCAAATAAATTGATGCACGAGCAGAAAGAGAGGAGGAGCCATGAGAGTCATTGGATAAGCGAGGGCTTCAGGGAAATAGACAGCTTGTATGAAAGGTATTTTTGTGATTCGTTTTCCCTTTTATAGAACTTTATTTATAGCCTACAAGCGAAAATGATGGGAACTGAAAAGGCGCATCCAGTCAATCATTGTTACATCTGCAACCTATCTGGACGAGGTGAAAGTATACAAGACTGCAGCTACTGCAAGAAGCAAATCTGTAAAAATCATAAAACTGTGCTTACACTCTGCCCTGATTGCAATATGCCTGAAGTGAAAAAGGAAACAAAAAGAACCCACAACAGTGATGAATACCAGACAAACAATTCAACCAAACACTTGCGCCCTTTGCTTCAAATGTCAAAAAAGAATTCACACTCGGTGCACTGTCTGTAGCCGACCCTATGTGCAAATCCCACCGCTCAGTTCTCAATGCAGAACATTGCAATGAATGTAAATAAACATTTTCACAAAAGAAATATTTTTATTTGAATAAAAAGATAATGAAAAAGATAAGTAAAATACTTGAAATTTGGAAAACCTCTATATAGGAAATTTTATGACTGACCCTATTCTCCTGTTATTTCTGACAGTTTTGCTCTTAAAGCTGGAGCTAAAAAATTTACCATCTTGTAGCTGAGGAAATTCTCCATCTTTTATGACCAAGAAAGCATAGAAAAATGTCAAATTTCAAACTTTTGAGCAAAGTTTGGGTCAAAGATAGGAATTTCGGGCAAGTGGACTTTTGTTGAACAATGGGTGGGTTAGCAATCTTTTTGAAAACAAACATCGACTCACATATATTCAATAGATAGCACAACTCCTCGCGGTCATTTTGCACTATTAGTAGTACTGCCGAGATACTAATTTAAGTAAGCACCGACACTAAACGTTCACATACCTAGGTGGAGACCAGGTAACGAAAAGGACCATGCTTCTCGAGCACCTGGAGTGGCGAAAAAGTGACTTTTTTAATTTTCCATTTTTGTAAACATGCTCAGCGAGACTCGCTGAGCATTTCGCTACCGTTAGTACACTCAGCCCTTTGCGTGTTAAGCTGTTAAGAATATTCAAAACTGTTGGTTCAGTCCGAAACATCGCAAGGATTCTGATTTTGCGGATCGTTTTTCCCAAATCCTTTTACGTTGCCATAAAGATCCACGGCTCTCGTTTATCCGACACTTGATTTTCAAAAAGAGGTGTCGCATAAACGAGAGACGCGAGTCTTTATGACACCGTAAAGTGAGGAAAACGATCGGCAAAATCAGTATCATTGCGATATTTCGGACTAAAACAACCAAAGACAACTGGAAAAACATTTTGAAAATTGGCTTAAAAAAGTGTCGGACCCTAGGTGGGAACGAAGGGGTGTCGGATAAACGAGACTAGACTGCATTGTCGAATCCGCTTCATTTTATGCCTTGGTCCCAAAAATTTTAGCTATAAGGGCATTAGAATTAATCCACATAAATAAGTAATTTTATTTAAAAAAGACAAATTTTAAAAACATTTTGTTCTCGGTGGTTTTCACAAATCAACTACTATTTTTTCAACCAGCGTGTAGCTCGGAAGTTCAGCTTTCTTACAGGCTATCAAATTACCAAATAACGTTTTTAAAGGTTGGAGGAAAAGGTCTTTGAATAGATCAAATTTTTAAAAAAATTAGTCCATTTACCGTATTTCTTCTGATAAGCCGACACCCCTAACTTTGAGGACCTATATCTCAGCCTAGAGTAAATATTTTGCATATCTGTTTTTCACGTTTTCTTAGTTCTCGTGAGCTCTACCGATTCCACTTTTCAGATTTTGGATTTTCACCCAAAAATCGACCAAAAATTTTTCTGATCTTTGTAAGTTTAAAAAATAAGCCGACATGTCGACTTATTAGAGAGAATACGGTAAATATGACCGCTTTTAGCTGAAAAGTACCTTTTTTCCTTTTAGTCTAAAAGGCAAGTATCTAAACAATTTTTTTGAAGGTGATTACACCATCAGGTAGCCCTGCGACTCTGGTTTCTAACCGTAGAAACCCATAAATAACCCCCCCCATAAATAACCCCCATAAATAACCCCCATAAATAACCCCCATAAATAGCCGGGTTATTTATGGGGGTTATGGGGTTATTATGGGTATTATCGGCGGTTCCATTTGTTACTATATATAGGTTTGAATCCACGTATGAATCAAATACCTTTCTTTACAAAAGTTTGGAAAGTGGTGAAAATTTTGACCAAAATTTGACTTTTTGCCTGGAGGACCAAGGTAAACCACCTGGATAGGGTACCTGGATACCGTTTCTATTCAAAATTCTCCTGGAGCTCTCACATTTATATAAAGGGACAGCCCTTGGCCCGGACCATGTACCCCCAAAGGGGCTTTCTATTGAATTAGGGTGCCTGCCGAAGGCAGGCAGGTATAGATATATTGTAGGTATATTGTATTATAGGATATATTGTTTTCCGAGTGTTTGGTCTCTAAGGTATGTGTGTGTGCGCATCTCAACTCCAAGCCCCCAAGCCCCCTACGCCCCAGGAGGGGAGGCTTGAGATGAATCCGAGCAACGCTCTTGATCAAAAAATGCATCTAGAGACTCTTTTGCCCAGTCTCAGTAAGAAAAACGAGGTAAAAATCCCTCTCAGGTGGTTTACCTTGGTCCCCAAGGCAAAAAGTCAAATTTTGGTCAGAAATTTTTTCCAAAAATGGCCTTCCGCACTCTAAAAACACGTTTTAAGTATGTTTTAATTGCTCACATCAAAAAACACGCTTTAAGCCAGTTTTGGGCTACGCGGTAGTGGCTTTTGTCTATTTAAAAAAATTAAGAAAATACAATTGAAATAGTTGGACGGGTGACCGAACACCACGTAAATTATAAATTTAAAAAAGCGTGTTATATGTGGATCTGAACTTTTTTGCACATACTCTAAGTACGTCCACTATGAAGATTCAAAACTTTTGTAAAGAAAGGTATTTGATTCATACGTGGATTCAAACCTATATATAGTAACAAATGGAACCGCCATAAATACCCCATAAATAACCCCCCATAAATAACCCCCATAAATAGCCCGGGTTATTTATAAAATATGAGGGGTGTTTATGGGGTTATGGGGGAGTTATTATGACCCATAGTCTTTCTAACGCCGTATCATTTGTTGTAACATACAGTCGCCTCTCGATATAGTGACCCCCTCCTCAAGTTCGTTCCCACCTAGGGTCCGACAATTTTTTTAACCCCATTTTCGAAATACTTTATCGATTCTGTTTTGACAGTCTTGTCGCAAATATCGTAAGGATTCCGATTTTGTCGGTCGTTTCTCAATAACTAAATAATATCTATATCGAGTTTTTGCTTTTTCAATGGTAAAAGTTATTGAAAAACAACCGACAAAATCGGAATCCTTACGATATTTGCGACAAGACTGTCAAAACAGAAACGATAAAATTGAGGTGGGAACGAACTTGAGGTGGTGGTCACTATATCGAGAGGCGACAAAATATACCACAAAAAAATCAAATTATTTTTCCGACTTTCTTCATACTTCAGCGTTTTTGTGATATTTTTTAAGAAGATGTTGAAACAAACGATACGCTGTTAAAAGCTCGGTACTTGACAATTCATCGTTAGGGACGATTCATCGTCCCTCATAAATAAGGGACAATTCATCGTCTCTTCTGTGTGTTTTAGATTTACCGTTATAGTTTGCAAGGTACATGTCCCGCTTAGCCCCGCCCCAAGTTTTTTAATAGTGATCCGAAAACACGCCCCGAACTACTTTTTTCGGTAAAGGAACGTTTCCGGTTTTCTTTTCGAACCGGAACGGCAAAAAGTAATTTTGTGAAAAAAATTACCTTGGTCCCCCCTGTTGTTTTGAAACCTTGCTTATTGGCGTTTTTAAAACAACAGGGGGACCAAGGCAATTTAAAAAAAATCCCTTTTTGGCGTTCCGCTCTTTTTTTTTTCATTTGAAAAAAAAATCGGAAACGTTAACGCACCGTGAAAATGAAAAGTTTGAAAAATTTGTCGGGAGTTTTCGTCCGGACCCGCTTATTCGGTGGCCTCCCAAGAGCAGTCAAAAATATTTTGGCTCTACTGCAGAATCGGTTGCAAAAAAGTGCTTGGTCCCCCCTGTTGTTTTCAAAAATATTTTTTTGAAATTTTTTATTGAAATTTTTATTTTCTTTTTTTTTGATAACAACAGGGGGGACCAAGCTGTTTTTCACAAAAAAAAACAACAGGGGGGACCAAGCACTTTTTCGCAACCGATTCTGCAGTAGCGCCAATATTTTTTCAAGGCACCAAGTAAGGGAGTCAAGCCGAGTTTACAATTTGATCCAAAAAAAAAGACAGTTATTAACTCGCCATTATCCGATTCTAAACTACCGTTCCTAAGTTCTGAGGCCAAATCTAGCTCTTTTGTTTTACATGTACTTTGTTCCTAAGATGTTAGCCAGCTAACAACAACGACAACAAACAATCGTAGGTAGCAGTGGTGGCTACCTAAAGTCTGCATAATTTTGAAGCTGTGAGTAATAATAAGGAAGGGAAGGTGGAATGAGAGCTCACAAAAGTGGGCGGTGCCCCTCCTCCATTCTAGGTGGTGGCCTGTGCAGCAGCCATAGTCACAATGTGGATGCTGCTTGGTGTGCAGGGAGGAGAGGTGGACAGCGCTCTGCCTGTCCCAACTCATCCTCCCCCCACCTTTATTTACCTGTAGCAGGGGAGATGCCAATACAAGCTGCGATTGATTGATACTGGTTGGCTGGGCAATTGTAGTAGTACTATTGCCGTGTGCTACTTTTACTTGTCCTTTTTTATTTTCTTTCATATACCTATTGTATTTTTAAAAATCGTAGATACCAGCACAGTATTAAATTTTTGGGTGTTTAATGTGGGTTGGCAATATAGAGGTCTTTTGGGTTGGGTTTGGAAAAATTTATGCTTTGTGAAAGCCTTTCAAGGTTGATAATTCAGTGTTTCGATAAGCTCACTCCGAGTGAGAATCCCAGTGAGCTCACTCAGTGAAAATCTCACTCACAGAGTGTGAGGACAAACCCAATTCTCACTCACTCTCACTCACAGGCTAAAAAATCGTCCTCATCGAAACACTGTGATAATTGACCGCATACATTTTCACAAGACATCTTTTTCTTTTCATGTTTCTCTTTTCTCATTTTTTCAATATTATAGCTCTTACTGTATCTCTACATCAAATGACCATGAAATTTGCAAATCACAGCAATTTGCAAAATTTTAATTTGCACTGGAGCACCCTGGTTATGTCAGCAATCTTTCCGAATTATTTTTTGTTTGCATTCAAAAACATTTCGAAACTAAGAACCATAGACTAGTCGACCGCCAAAGTTGCTTGACGCTACCAGTTTGGACGAATCATTTGGGCTAAATTGAACCTGAACCACAAACCACCGCCACCACCAACCCCATCCCCCCCAGTCAAATCGGCTTGGGGGACCAAGGCAAATTTTTTTCGAAAATTTTTTATACCAACAGTTTTTTTGTATAAACATGATTAAAAAATGTTTTTCGGGGCTTTAGATGAGAAAATAGTGCAGTCAAAAATTTTCGAAAAAAATTTGCCTTGGTCCCCCAAGCTGATTTGACTGGGGGGCTCAGGTTCAGGTTAGTGGCGGAGACAGCCGAGAGATTTAATTCTTGTCCATTCAATAATAACTTTCGTTCGATGTATCTTTTGCTATAAATTACCAATCACTCTTATCTTTACCAAAAACCACTATTTTCTTAAAAATACAACCACTAAAATTGATTACGATCGCTTCTATTATCGACAAAAAATATCAATTTGTACTTTGGTAGCGTTGTAAATAAATGTAATACCGTATTTCCTCTAATAGCTCCCCCGGGGGAGTTATTTTTTGGATGCTCGAAAATCGGAAAATTTGGAATTCGATCTCCAGATTTTTGGGTGCTCAACTAAAATCTGAAAAGTGCAATCGGTAGAGCTCGCGGGAGTTAAGAAAACGCATAAAACAGCTTTGCAAAAAATTGACTCTGGGCCGAGACATGAGTCCTCAAAGTTAGGGGGGGTCAACATTTTAGGGGTCAACATTGGTCCCCCTGTTGTTTTTTCTTAAAAATTGCCTTGGTCCCCCTGTTGTTTTTCTTAAAATTGCCTTGGTCCCCTGTTGTTTTTCTTAAAAATTGCCTTGGTCCCCTGTTGTTTTTCTTAAAAATTGCCTTGGTCCCCCTGTTGTTTTTCTTAAAAATTGCCTTGGTCCCCCTGTTGTTTTTCTTAAAAATTGCCTTGGTCCCCTGTTGTTTTTCTTAAAAATTGCCTTGGTCCCCCTGTTGTTTTTCTTAAAATTGCCTTGGTCCCCTGTTGTTTTTCTTAAAAATTGCCTTGGTCCCCCTGTTGTTTTTCTTAAAAATTGCCTTGGTCCCCTGTTGTTTTTCTTAAAATTGCCTTGGTCCCCTGTTGTTTTTCTTAAAAATTGCCTTGGTCCCCCTGTTGTTTTTCTTAAAAATTGCCTTGGTCCCCCTGTTGTTTTTCTTAAAATTGCCTTGGTCCCCCTGTTGTTTTTTCTTAAAAATTGCCTTGGTCCCCCTGTTGTTTTTTCTTAAAAATTGCCTTGGTCCCCCTGTTGTTTTTCTTAAAATTGCCTTGGTCCCCCTGTTGTTTTTCTTAAAAATTGCCTTGGTCCCCCTGTTGTTTTTTCTTAAAAATTGCCTTGGTCCCCCCGTTGTTTTGAAGGTGGTCATGTTTAAGGCCGTTCAATATTTGTCCATTAGAGTTATTTAAATATTGTACCTTCAAAACAACAGGGGGACCAAGGCAAATATGGTGACCCCTAAAAGTGAATAGAGCCGGTGTAGTTATTAGAGCAGGGGGAACTATTAGAGGAAATACGGTAATAGCATATATTGCACTAGTGTTCATGTACATATGTATTTATTGTGTGAGAGAAATACTTGACTTTTTGATGGGATCAGTCAAGTAAATCCTCCCCCGACTGTGTCTATTGCGGAACCCCTGTTCTCTAATCTGCACCTGTAGACCAAAGCAGGAGGGGAGGATGAATTAATCCCGTCAAATGATTGATGATCGCCGTGCTTAAATGTAGTGCTACTAGTGTGTGTTGTTCTTCTACACACAACTTACACTCTTTTTCTGTAATTGGCTCCAATTTGTGGCTACAACCGACAAAAATACTTTTTGATTGCTTGCTCCTTTTGCTGCTTCTAATGTTTTCTGTTTGTAAATGAAATTTGTTTATTATAATGTTTTTTTTGTTTAAATTAGCGCCTTTTTTTGAATTTTGGTTTTTTGCGGCTTTTTAAATTTTTGGCTTACGCAAATTTTGGTTTTCCTTTTTTTTTGTTTAATTTAGGGTTGTTGAATGCGAAAGTTTGCGCGAAAGTTGAAATTCAACTTTCGCGCATTAATAAAAATTGCGAAAGTTGAAGTATTGGTTTTCTCGAATCATTTCCATTTTTCGTGCATTTATTCATTCGTTTGCTTTGCATTTTCTTTACAAGTGTTATGTCTTTGTTCATATTTGTTGCGTTTATGTTCATCATTTGTTTATTTTCAGGCAAAATTCGGGGAAGGGGAGAAATTCGCCTGCAAATTCTGTGGAGCTCAGTATCGAGGGAATGCAACAGACATGGGCCATCATATAGAGGTGAAATTAGTAATTTCACCTTTTGGTTTTTATTGCTCTCTTTTTAGAATCAGTGCAAGAAAATCGGAGAAGAAGCGCGCAACAATATCAACAAGCTAGCAGCAATCAAGCAGAAGACAGAAGAGTCTCCAACGAAGATCGCCAAGAGAACTGAATCGTCTACACCGGGCATTGCAAACTACTTTGACAGAGTCTCAGAGCGGGAGCAAGAAGAGATCGACATTTGTTCACAAGGGTTAGTTACGATTCATATTTCACTTTGCTAAGGCTATTATTTTCAGGCATTTGCTACTGGTAGCATCGCCGCCAATTTTCTCGACAATCCATTCTTCAAACAAATGATGAACAAAATGCGTCCATCCTACAAGCTCCCTACACGCGACTACAGGTATCCGAAGATTCTCAGTAAGTGTTCTTTGTCATATTACAGGATAACTTTCAACTTTCGCTAACTTTCGCGAAAGTTGGCAACTTTCGCGCGAAAGTTCGGGCGATTTCAACTTTCGCGCGAATTCAGCAACCCTATTTTAATTTTTGGCCTTTTTTGAAAGTGATTACACCATCAGATAGCCCTGTGATTTTAGTTTCTAAAAAGCTATCATTTATTGCGTCATCTCTGCAAAATGTAGCACAAAAAGTATGAAGTATAAAAATATGAAGCAAATTGTTGTTTTGATTGGCTTCATACTTTTCCCTTTTTGTGTTACTTTTTTCAAAAATGATGCAATAAATGATAGCTTTTCAGAAACTAGATTCGCAGGGCTATCTGATGGTGTAATCACTTTGAAAAAGGTCGAAAAAGAAAAAAAAAATCGGTCGAAAAACTAAGAAGAAAAACGCATAACCAAATTTTTGCGCCAAAAAAGGATTGTCCATTCAAAAATAATGTTCTAAAAGCGCGTAAATGCCCTATGCCGCGAATAACTATTAAAAACCACATTGTTCAAAAAATGCCCTTGCATTTTTTATTTAAAAAATTTAGTCACAGATTTAACAACAAAAAATTATTTCGGTGGATACCGTGTATCTTTTAATAAGGACCCATGGGGCTTTATTTCTCAACACCTCTTAGAAGGTGGGACTATGGGCTTCCAAGCATTTCCAAATTGCCAGGAAATGTAGGCAAACAGGTAGGTCTCAACGAGTTTCTAAGGTTTTCAATTTACATTAGGGAAATCTTGAAAAGATGCCCGGAATGAGGAATGTCCAGCTAGCCTTTGGTTTTTTTAATTTTTTACTTTTGGCTAGAGTAGGATTCGACTGGTTTTCTTTCAACCGGTTGGTTTAAAAAAAACGAAATTTCTCGCTTTATTGGCCAGAAAAAGGGTTTTCGCTTAAACTACCGAATCATACCCTACTTTTTCCAATAAAAGTACCCTTTTAAGTAATTTTTTTGTACCTGAATACCGTATATCTTCTAATAAGGACCCAAGATGCCTTTTAGGCCTTATCTTATATAGTATTTGGCATGTGTGGGTGGGTGGGTAACGCTTTTTTACTTCGAAGGCCAGAACGGGTCGTAGATAGCGAAATCACTTTTGTCGCTAATACCATCGTGTTCCCCAGAATGTCAGCTTTCGTTTAAAAAAAAGAACAGGCGAAAAAAATGAGTTCTAATAGGGGATATACCTATTTTTATGAATGAAGTCATAGCCCCTCATTGAAATTTCGAAATACTATAGAGGCGCCGATAGGCGTCTGTGGTCCCTTGTTAAGCCTTATTTGAGGTGGGGCCTTATTAGAAGATGCCTTTTAGGCCTTATTAAGCCTTATTTAAGGTGGGGCTTTATTAGAAGGTGGGACTATATCAGAAGGTGGGTTCTTACCGTGGTTCGGGCGGTTTCATGGCATAAGAAGATATACAATAGTCTCCTTCGTACCCTTGCAGGACACTCTAGCTTTCAGACACCTGAGAGCCTTTCTGGTCTTGGTACCATTTTCATAACTAATGTTCAGGATGAAGCCCGGCTGCTGCCCGTCACTGCTCAACCCACATTGCCGCCATATTCCACTTTTCTAATCGAATATTTATACCATTTTAATGAGTTCAGCAGCAGATTTCCCCACCAAAAACCACCATTCTACTCTAAATTCTTCTCAGAAATGGCTTATAGTACTGCTGTTCATATGGCTCTTTTTGACAATCGCTAGACAAGCTTTTGATCTGATTGGCAAGTTGTGGATACCTGTGGCTTTCAACTTACTTCAGGTTGCTTTTCTAATTTACAAAAGCAATAAAAGATGAAAGTAATTTACTTCCAATTTACCTCCTGCGCCCCCCCTCTGGGGGCGCAGTGGGCTTGAGAGTTAGAGATGCGTGCACTCACTTGCCTTAGACATGATTCCGAGAAGTAGTCTAGATCAAAAATGCTATATAGAGTCTCTTTTTGCTACGGCCCAGTTGAAAAACATGGTAGAGACACGAAAATTTAGACATTAATTTGCATAAAATATCTAAAGCTATAAATTTTTTTATAAATTTTGGCAATACAGCCTTTAATCCCTTTAAAATTCAAAAGGCGCCAATTTAAATTTTTTTAATTTTGACTAAAAAACCCATGATACCCCCCCCTGTGGTTCGAAAAATTTTTTTTTCTCAGAATTAAAAAAACAGCCGGCTTTCTCATGATATCGGGGTCGAGAAACACGAATATGAAGTTATCTCCTCCACCCGAGCACTCTGCGTGGGGGGATTCTATACAGTCAACCCCCGCTATAGTGACACCCCTCGGGACCGGCCTTGGGGTGTCACTATAGCGAGGGTGTCACTATACCGAGGGTCTAGTCTAAGGCATCTTAGACAAAACCAACCAAATCGTCTGTAAGGTGTCACTATAGCGAGGGTGTCACTATACCGAGGGTCTAGTCTAAGGCATCTTAGACAAAACCAACCAAATCGTCTGTAAGGTGTCACTATAGCGAGGGTGTCACTATACCGAGGGTCTAGTCTAAGGCATTTTAGACAAAACCAACCAAATCGTCTGTAAGGTGTCACTATAGCGAGGGTGTCACTATACCGAGGGTCTAGTCTAAGGCATTTTAGACAAAACCAACCAAATCGTCTGTAAGGTGTCACTATAGCGAGGGTGTCACTATACCGAGGGTCTAGTCTAAGGCATCTTAGACAAAACCAACCAAATCGTCTGTAAGGTGTCACTATAGCGAGGGTGTTCCTATAGCGAGGTGTCACTATAGCGGGGGTTGACTGTACTGCAACCGGATTTACTATGGCAAATTTGTAATTTGGCGGGGAAAGTAATAATGGCTGTAACTGTACGTCCAAAGTCACCTCGAATTATTATATTTGCATTATTTTTTTGGCATTTTTTAATTTTTATACTACAGTCGAGCCTATATGTAAGAGCACCCCTGAAGAAAGGCCAGAGGTGCTCTTATATCCAGGTTTGACTGTCAGGGCTGCACCGGATATCCGGCACTTTTTGACATCCGGTATCCGATCTGATATTTTTATATGTCCGTTACAGCCCTGCACCGAGGGCACTCTACTTGCACGTTTCGGAAAACAGGGCTCCAGCGCCGGCGCCAGCTTTTTTAAAATTTCGGTGCCAGCGCCCTTATTATGCATTGGCGCCAGGCTATTGTAAACTTTTGGCGCCGGGCGCCAAGGTATAACAAGGGCGCCGGCTCCAGCGCCGGTGCTTTTATTTGCGCTATTTGCGTGCTGTGTACAATAAGGTCTTACCCTTGACGAAATAAATAAAATCAAGATTCTGTGCTTGAAATTATCCTTCGACAAACACATAAAAAATAGGTCCTGTATTTTGTTATTTTTGAATCGGATTTAACCAGTGCCCCCAAATGTCCTTATTTTGGGACCCCAAATCTTATTTTTTTCCAAAATTTTACGTTGAAATCTTATTTTCGGTGGTCAAAAGAGCAATAAGCACTGGATAAAATGCCATTTTCCCCAAAATACCCTAAACATGGTAACCGGACAATTTGCACTCTTAGCCAAATATGTCGCGCGACATTTTGCACCCTGAGCCAAATTTGTCGCGCGACAATTCGCACTCTAGCGCTTTTTGTCGCGCGACAATTCGCACTCTAGCGCTTTTTGTCGCGCGACAATTCGCACTCTAGCGCTTTTTGTCGCGCGACAATTCGCACTCTAGCGCTTTTTGTCGCGCGACAATTCGCACTCTAGCGCTTTTTGTCGCGCGACAATTCGCACTCTAGCGCTTTTTGTCGCGCGACAATTCGCACTCTAGCGCTTTTTGTCGCGCGACAATTCGCACTCTAGCGCTTTTTGTCGCGCGACAATTCGCACTCTAGCGCTTTTTGTCGCGCGACAATTCGCACTCTAGCGCTTTTTGTCGCGCGACAATTTGTACTCTAGCGCTTTTCTAGAAATTGTCCAATTAACACCAGCAGCATCAATAAACAAGTATACCTCAAACTCCAAAGGATTGCTATTGTGTGAATGATGCTTGGTAACGAAAAGTGAATCTTGGCCAGTTCTTGTAAATCCCTTGCCCTTGCAACGCTTTTGAGCACCTCGACGATTTGAACGAGAATAACTGCAGTGGTAGTAAGAAACACCGTTGATCCTTGTGCTATTCTATAATTAAAACGGCTTTAAACATCCTTATTTTCAAAATTTTGATTTGGGAGCCCTGGCTAAAAAGGTGCTGGAAACAACAAATTAGGTGCATGATTTTACAAATTCGGTTCTTCAATTCAGCTACAGCCTTTTTTATTTCCTTCACCAATCAATAAGTGTAACAATGCCTGTATTCGATCACCAAAAAATATCTTATTGCGCATTTCCTTCTCCTTTTCTCAAGTTTGGCGCAGGCGACTTTTGTGTGTGCACAAGGAGAAGTTTTGTGGGATGAAAGGGAGCAAACTAGGATTAGGATAGCAATGACCACTGTAACCTTTTCTCCTCTTTGCTCATTTTTTTTGTCTGCTAAATAGCATTCTTTTGCGTACATTCACAGCTAATACAGCTGATTTGCGCGGCGAAAATTTCGAGGAACCAGGCTAGGACTCGAAAATTTCGAGGAACCAGGCTAGGACTCGAAAATTTCGAGGAACCAGGCTAGGACTCGCAAATTTCGAGGATCCAGGCTAGGACTCGAAAATTTCGAGGATCCAGGCTAGGACTCGCAAATTTCGAGGATCCAGGCTAGGACTCGAAAATTTCGAGGAACCAGGCTAGACTCGCAAATTTCGAGGATCCAGGCTAGGACTCGAAAATTTCGAGGAACCAGGCTAGGACTCGCAAATTTCGAGGAACCAGGCTAGGACTCGCAAATTTCGAGGAACCAGGCTAGGACTCGCAAATTTCGAGGAACCAGGCTAGGACTCGCAAATTTCGAGGATCCAGGCTAGGACTCGCAAATTTCGAGGATCCAGGCTAGGACTCGAAAATTTCGAGGAACCAGGCTAGGACTCGCAAATTTCGAGGATCCAGGCTAGGACTCGCAAATTTCGAGGATCCAGGCTAGGACTCGAAAATTTCGAGGATCCAGGCTTGGACTCGAAAATTTCGAGGATCCAGGCTAGGACTCGCAAATTTCGAGGATCCAGGCTAGGACTCGAAAATTTCGAGGATCCAGGCTAGGACTCGCAAATTTCGAGGATCCAGGCTAGGACTCGAAAATTTCGAGGATCCAGGCTAGGACTCGCAAATTTCGAGGATCCAGGCTAGGACTCGCAAATTTCGAGGATCCAGGCTAGGACTCGCAAATTTCGAGGATCCAGGCTAGGACTCGCAAATTTCGAGGATCCAGGCTAGGACTCGAAAATTTCGAGGATCCAGGCTAGGACTCGCAAATTTCGAGGATCCAGGCTAGGACTCGCAAATTTCGAGGATCCAGGCTAGGACTCGAAAATTTCGAGGATCCAGGCTGGGACTCGCAAATTTCGAGGATCCAGGCTAGGACTAACAAATTTCGAGGATCCAGGCTAGGACTCGCAAATTTCGAGGATCAGGCTAGGACTCGCAAATTTCGAGGATCCAGGCTAGGACTCGAAAATTTCGAGGATCAGGCTGGGACTCGCAAATTTCGAGGATCCAGGCTAGGACTAACAAATTTCGAGGATCCAGGCTAGGACTCGCAAATTTCGAGGATCCAGGCTAGGACTCGAAAATTTCGAGGATCCAGGCTAGGACTCGCAAATTTCGAGGTGCGCTCGAGCAATCGATGTCTCGACAACCCTTGTTGCCTGGTTTATTTACCTCGTGGTGGTGTAAGCCTTCCTGTGTTCTGCTCTCCCTCAATCCTATTGACCTGTGCCTCAACCAACAACAAGGTCATTGGCTGACTGAGGGGTTTGGATTGGCTAGCTGGCTGCCTTAACTTGTGTGTTTAAAAGCGAAATAGTAATAATCAAAAGGTTTCAAGCAAAATAGGGATTGTATACAATTTATTTTTGATAAAAAGATTTTGGAGCACTTGAACCTGAGACCCGCCACTTACCTGAACCTGAGCCCCCTAGTCAAATAAGTTTGGGGGACCATGGCAAATAGAAAAGTCATACACAGGGTTGTCACACAGTTAACTCGGGTTTTCACATTTTTTGACCTAATTTGTGGTTTTTATGCAATGTTTTCCAAACTTTGGAGCATGTTACCCCACAAATAGAAGCCTAAGATGTTGGCTACACGATGGTGTAGAAAATTTTAAATTTAGGTCACAAAAATGTATCTATTTTAATGAAAACAGTTTCGAATAAAACTATTCGAAAAAGTACATTTTTGTGAACTAAATTTAAAAATTTTCACACCATCGTGTAGCCAACATTCTAGGCTTCTATTTGTGGGGTAACATGCTCCAAAGGTTGGAAAACATTGCATAAAAACAACAAATTACCGTATTTCCTCTAATAGAGCCCCCCTCTAATAGAGCCCCCTAACTTTGAGGACCTATATCTCAGCCCAGAGTCAATTTTTAGCTGTTAACTCCCACGAGCTCTACCGATTGCACTTTTCAGATTTTAGTTGAGCACCCAAAAATCTCGAGATCGAATTCCAAATTTTCCGATTTTCGGGCATCCAAAAAATAAAGCCCCCGGGGGCTCTATTAGAGGAAATACGGTAGGTCAAAAAAATGTGAAAACCCGAGTTAACTGTGTGAAGACCCTAGTCTATGACAAATGATGGAGTACTTGAACCTGAGACCCCCCACTCACCTAAACCTGAGCCTCCCAGTCAAATCAATACCCGATTCGTGCTCAGCGTATCGTAAGTAGGCTATATATGCAATAATCTCGCATACCCGAAATCGCTATCGGACTCTTGGTACGGGTCCAGGTCCATAATAACAAAAAATCGGTCTTGAAACTTTTGCCACTCGATTCAAGGCCACTTTTTCCAAAAAAATAGCCTCATATCGAGAGTCGACTACCGAATTTCCTCTAATAGCTCCCCCGGGGGAGTTATTGTTGGATGCCCGAAAATCGGAAAATTTGGAATTCGATCTCGAGATTTTTGGGTGCTCAACTAAAATCTGAAAAGTGCAATCGGTAGAGCTCGCGGGAGTTAAGAAAACGCATAAAACAGCTTTGCAAAAAATTGACTCTGGGCCGAGACATGAGTCCTCAAAGTTAGGGGGGGGTCAACATTTTAGGGGTCAACATTGGTCCCCCTGTTGTTTTGAAGGTGGTCATGTTTAAGGCCGTTCAATATTTGTCCATTAGAGTTATTTAAATATTTTGAACACTTTCAGAACAACAGGGCTGACCAAGGCGACTTTTAAGAAAAACAACAGGGGACCAAGGCGACTTTTAAGAAAAACAACAGGGGGACCAAGGCAATTTTAAGAAAAACAACAGGGGGACCAAGGCAATTTTAAGAAAAACAACAGGGGGACCAAGGCAATTTTTAAGAAAAAACAACAGGGGACCAAGGCGACTTTTAAGAAAAAAACAACAGGGGGACCAAGGCAATTTTAAGAAAAAACAACAGGGGGACCAAGGCAATTTTAAGAAAAACAACAGGGGGACCAAGGCAATTTTAAGAAAAAACAACAGGGGGACCAAGGCAATTTTT
Organism: Ditylenchus weischeri; assembly: GCA_029231635.1. Classification (NCBI taxonomy): domain Eukaryota; kingdom Metazoa; phylum Nematoda; class Chromadorea; order Rhabditida; family Anguinidae; genus Ditylenchus; species Ditylenchus weischeri. Next base: position 64,090 of record JAMRYI010000509.1, on the reverse strand, counting down.
AAGAAAAACAACAGGGGGACCAAGGCAATTTTTAAGAAAAACAACAGGGGGACCAAGGCAATTTTAAGAAAAACAAAAGGGGGACCAAGGCAATTTTTAAGAAAAACAACAGGGGGACCAAGGCAATTTTAAGAAAAAACAACAGGGGGACCAAGGCAATTTTTAAGAAAAACAACAGGGGGGACCAAGGCAATTTTTAAGAAAAAACAACAGGGGGACCAAGGCAATTTTTAAAAAAACAACAGGGGGACCAAGGCAATTTTTAAGAAAAACAACAGGGGGACCAAGGCAATTTTAAGAAAAACAACAGGGGGACCAAGGCAATTTTAAGAAAAACAACAGGGGGACCAAGGCAATTTTAAGAAAAAACAACAGGGGGACCAAGGCGACTTTTAAGAAAAAACAGCAGGGGGGACCAAGGCAAAAATGGTGACCCCTAAAAGTGAATAGAGCCGGTGTAGTTATTAGAGCAGGGGGAGCTATTAGAGGTAATAGGGTACATAAAAAAATCGAGCCGAAAAAAAACAGAATTTCTTGTGCTAAGAAAAAAAAAGTTACAACACTTTGAAATCAGACCACTTTTTTGGCGCACCCTGTAGATTTGTAATTTTTTGCTGGTAAACAATGCTTTCCAACACCAAAAAAAAAGAGTATTGACATTTTGTTACCTAATTCCCCACCATCCCACGACCTTCGCACACAGCCGCCATAGATCAATCAAGAAGAGGAATGGAAAAAAGGCAATGGGCCGACGACCACTGGCTAGAGCATATGTCAAATTATTATTATTTTGACAAAAGGAGCACGACCCAAATACCCCTCACCAAAACTTGCCGCCTCATTTACAATTTGATCCAAATATTGGATCAATTTTTTTCCCCCAATTTCTACTTTTCGTCACATAAATTATATGCTGGTGGTGTGGCAGGCGAAGATTAAGCAAAAAAAAAAATTTCAGACATAGAGGAGTAAAAGTAGAAGTAGTGGTGGAGTCACCTTCCGCAAAAGGAAGAAGAGGACTGGTTGATCAAATATTTGCATAATCTCTTTCTCTCACCTCCTGTTTACCTTACTAGCTACATCAAAGAAAATTCGCAATATAGGGGTAAGCAAAAAGTATTTTTACAACCAAAATCAATAGTGTGAACAGTATACCGTATTTCTTCTTATTTTTCAAACCCCCGAAAATCTGAAAATTTTGGGTGGTCAAACGAAAGCTAAATAGCAGAATTGGTAGAGCTCGTGGGAGTTGAGAAAATGCAATACAGTCGAACCTGGGTGACCCCTCACTCCAGTAACAACGACCACTGGCTAGAGCATTTGGTTGGCCAAGAAAGAAATTCAGTTAATCTTACCCCCATTAACCCGTCACCCTGGCTAACCCGTCACCTCAAGTTGGTCCCCAGGGGTGACGGGTTAGCCAGGTTCGACTTTAAACAGCTTTGCTAAATTTATTCTCTGAGCTGAGATATAGGTCTTCAAAGTTGGGGGTGGGCTTATTATAGGGTGGCTCCAATGGGTGTAGGAAGTCGAATGTCGAGGTCTTTGAGGTCCCGCACTTCTGCGAGTTTTCGTCATTTTTTAATTCTGTAACGCGATTTTATCTATTCTCACGGTTCTTTCCACGAACAAAATTACTTTTCAATAGTTGGACATAAAAAATGAAAACTTAAAATCGGACTACCGATCTCTGACTTCGACATCCGACTTTCGACATCTATTGGAGGCGAGCCTTTAGAGCATGGGCGCTTATTAGAGGAAATACAGTAGCAACTGATACAGTAGCGACCAAAAGAAGACGAGAAAATCCCTTTAGGTTTAAAAATTCAGCATCGATGGCGCAGTGGATGAGCTTTTCTGTATGACGGTCTAAAATGGTTAGCAGGTTCGACTTGACCTGATGGCACACTAGTTATGTTGGATTGTTTGACCAATTTATACAGTTGGGTAATTCGTTTTTTTTAGCGCCATATTCGGAATCAGCGACACCAATTGCCCCTATTACTCTTCAGAAAAGCCGAAAAAAGTAGCGTGCCGCCACGTGGGATCGAACCTGCGCACTTCGAACCAGCCCCTTTGAACACTAACGTTTGTCCACTGCGCCACCCGTGTCCAGTAAAAACCGCTCCGTAAAAACAGCTACACGAAAACAGCTACAGCAAAAACAGCTACACTAAAAACCGCTACGTAAAAACAGCTACACGAAAACAGCTACAGCAAAAACAGCTACAGCAAAAACAGCTACAGTAAAAACAGCTACAGTATTCAAATTGCCACTATTAAAAAATCTCCGATATTCACTTCTGTGCGAAATAATTTTTGATGTGATCAATGACGCTCCAAGGACTAATAATGCAATCGAGGGCTGGCATTATGAATTCAATAAGCGTTTCTCAAGGAATAATATGCCTCTCAGTCAATTTGTGCTCCGGCTAAAGGATGAAGAGGAAGCTACCGCTCAACTGGATATCCGGTATTTATTTTCATTTTGATTTTTAACTTTGAATAATTTCAGACATGAAGCCAACCCTGCCGATCTGCTGCGCAATGCAAGGAAAAAAAAGTGGAACAGTCTGATCGCCAAATCAAGTTATTGCTAGAGCGCTATATGGCCGTCCTTGTGTTCGATCGCAACAGGGTGTCTTTCCTCCGGCGCGTGCAAAACCATCTTGCCAAGTTTGTCGGAGTTCAGCAACAAGAAGAAGAGGTGGTGGCTCCGGGACACGTGGTGGCAGCTGTCGCAGCTCCTGAAGAAGTGGAGTTAGATATCTCAGAATAAAAGCGGAACAAATTTAATTTTGTTGTTAACCCTTTGTTGTTATTTTGTTGTCGAAGAAAAATGCTAGGAATAAACCAATTTTACCAATCACGTTTAAAAATTAAAAAAATTTATAGTAAAAAAATTGGTGGCCCCTCTAAATCAAACAAGGTCCGAAATTGTTACATTTTGTCATCCCAGTTGTCATCCCAGTCATCCCTGTTTTTGTGTAGCTGTTTTTGCTATAGCTGTTTTTGCGTAGCGGTTTTTACGCTACTCCGCGCCACCAATGTCCTTGGCTTTGAACCACTCATTTAACTACTTGAACACAACCTTGACTCCCATCTCCGAAACGCCAAAAAACCCCGAAACTGTTCACGTGTCCTTACACTTTTTTACTTCCTCCGAACATCAGCATTCAAGTCATTGGTCAAACAAAATAAGAGTCGGTATCATTGAGCAACAAATTTATAATACAGCCGACAGCCCTAAATCAAAAAAATTACAAATTGAACGAAAAAAATAGAGTTGCAAAATTTTCCGGACAATTAAAAACTGGGAAATTTTCCGGACAATTAAAAACTGGGAAATTTTCCGGACAATTAAAAACTGGGAAATTTTCCGGACAATTAAAAACTGGGAAATTTTCCGGACAATTAAAAACTGGGAAATTTTCCGGAAGAATAGAAAATTTTCTGAAAAATAGAGAAAAATATAAATATATTCAACATTTTTTAAACAGTACTCGTTCTATGATCAATATTTAAGGGGTTGGCCAGTTAGCAACGGTTTTTTTTCGAAATTTTTGATACTTTTCAAAATAAAAGTGATTTGTACATGAAATTTGTTTTTCGAGATCACCCAGTATCTAAAATTTAACGAGGAATCCGAATCACAAAACAAAATTTCAATATGATGCTTGGTAGTTAAGCTATGGCCTCAAGTTGGAGAGTCAATATTTGAAATAATAAGCATCCAACTTTAGGCCATATCTCAACAACCACGCGTCATTTTGAAATTGTGTTTTGTGATTCGGATTTCTCGTTAAATTACTACTACTAGATGATCTCAGAAGAAAAAAAAATTGTGTAAAAAATTACTTTTATTTTAAAAAGTATCAAAAAAAAAAAGGTTGCTAACTGGCCATAAAGCCAATATCTGATCCTGATTCAGTGAAAAAAGTCCAAAAAGCCGGTAAAGCCCACTGTGCCCAAGAAATTAAAAGAAAAATTAAAGATTGGAAAACACCTAGAAAAATAGGTTTTTAGTATTTACTGGAAGAAAACATAATTTATTAAGGGAAAGTATCACAATCAAACCTCGATTTAACGGCCCCTTTAAAAAATTAGATGGCCGTTAAATCGAGGTTTTGCTTTTTAGGAGCAAAATTTTTGTCCTTTTGAAAAAAGGTCGGCAAAATCGGAATCCATGCGATATTTTGGACAAGACAGTGAAAACAGAACTGTCAAGAGACTTAAAAAATTGAGGTAAAAAAGTGTCGGACCCTGCGGGAACGAACCATAAGTGGGGGCCGTTAAATCGAGGTTTGACTGTACAGGCTGGCGCAATTTTGTCTCCCAAGTTGTTTTTGGCCGTAACTTTTTAAATTCGCGGTATTTTGCCGAGATTTTTTTTATTCCAAAGATGAGACGTTAGGAGAGCTAATGACATCAAACTTGCTCATAAATCTTGTTTTCGAAATTGTGAAAAAGATGTTTTAGGCTAATTATTTTTTCAGCTATGTCGTATACTGCGGAAGAAAAAGCCCAAGCGGTCGAATGGTCCATCGAGGCTGGAAAAAATGTGGCCAATTTCGGCGTTCGTTATCGAAGAGAATTGGGGAGGAATGTCAAGGTGCCCGATCACAAAACAGTTCTCGATTGCAGGGAAGGGCGGTTGGAAGGAAGAGGAGTACAAATAGGGTTGTATAAATACCCGGGTATTTATTTTTCGGGTATTTACCCGGGTAAATACCCGGTAAATACCCAAATGTCGGGTATTTATAAAAATACAGTCAAACCTGGGTTATCCGACACCCAAAGGGACCGCCCTTATGGTGTCGGATAAACGAGGTGTCGGTTAAACGAGGTGTCGGATAACCCAGGTTTGACTGTACACAGGGGACTAGTGAACTGCACTCAATCAATTTTATCGACACCAAACATATACATCAACCAGAGTTGCTTGTATAATGCGCATTACAGAACTTGCAATAGCCGACAAAGATCGATTTTCCGGATGCATCTTTTTCCTCCTTGCGATTGAAAAAGCTCCAGCTCCATGATAAAGGCTTAGGCATTGAAGAGGCTAAGAATTCGGATGTTAATTCATGAAAAGACACCGTTCACATAAAAACGCTCGAAGAAAAAAGGCGTCCAATAAAAGCACTCGATGTTCACGATCAGTTTTGCGAAAAATGCCCGTGTATAATACATATATAAATACCCGAGATTTATATAGCCGGGTATTTATTAATAAATACCCGGGTAAATACCCGGTAAATACCCGGGTAAATACCCGGGTATTTACCGGGTATTTACCCGGGTATAATATAATGGGTGAATACCCGGTAAATACCCTGTAAATACCCGGGTAAATAGCCGGTAAATACCCGGGTATTTACCCATTATACAACCCTAAGTACAAATTATTCATTGTCTTCTTTTGTCAATTTCTGGGTGTTATCAATAAAGTGTTACGAGCAAGTTTGATGTCATTAGCTCTCCTAACGTCTCATCCTTCGAAAAAAAAAAATCTCGGCAAAATACCGCGAATTTAAAAAGTTACGGCCAAAAACAACTTGGGGGACAAAAGCCACCCTGTAATTTAGGGTGGTAACATTAGCTGTGAATATAGCCATAAATAATAATCATTTTGCCCATTTTCAGTTACTAGCATGCATCTCTGGTCTATTCGCCGCCTTCCAGTGCCGCTTCGGCCTGCTAATCAGTCTATCCATCAGCACCATTGTGTCTCTAACCTACAACACCTTGCTTCTGCTCTGGTATGCCAACTGGTTGGGGGATAGAGAAAGTGCTGTGCTATCCGCTGGTCTACCCTTTGGTCACAGCTTTTTCTTGAGACATACCCCTCTATGTGGTTCCCACTTCAACCTGACCACCTCCAAGTGGCAACAGAGCTCCGACTGTGTGCTGCCCTACTACCATCTGGAAGGCATTCAAGCCTTAGTTCACATAGTGGTGGCTGTGCTCACCCTATTTTTCTCCATTCTAACCCTGGTTGGAGGCAGTAGACAGCCAGTGGGCAAGGAGAAAAAGAGTATTAGAGCTCAGGGCTTGCATATCACAGCTCCAGATTCCATCAATGATCTGAGGTTTGTTTCCTTACTTTTTGGTAGATGGCTGTTTGATAACTATATTTGTTGAGCAGCAGTGGCTATATGAACTCCTCCTACGAAAGTGCGGTCGAAGGGGGCACTAGAGCAGCTGGAGCCAGAAGACCTCTGTCTTCCAAAGCACCTATGTTGGCCAACCCTCAACCAAGAATTCTACCACACAACTCTAGAAGGCAGAAAAAGGGTCTGGCTCAGAAGGTAGTCATTTTTGGGAGTTAACTGTAGCCGAATACTATTAGGTTGTCTCAAAAGTTCGCACCGTTTCACAGTCAAACGTTCAAATAAAGCAAAATTTCAAATTTTATTCAAAACAAAGCATAACAATTAATCAACAAAATAATCTCCATCAAATTCCACAACTTTCTCCCAGCGTTCTTGAAGACGACTGATTCCCTTGACATAAAATCCGGCTGGCTTTGAAGAAAAGAAACGATCCCGGAATCAGCCCAGAATCAAACAAAAACAACATAACGTGGCGAATATGATTGCTATCCATCTAAAAACAATAAACAATATGAGCTGAGCAAAAAAAATAAACGAAAAACTGAAAAACATTGCAAAATAAACACAGAAAACTTTTTAAAACTGTACAAAATTTTCAACAGGGGGGACCAAGGCAACGCAGTGCAAACTTTTGAGACAACCTAATATAAGAACAAGGGAGCAACTGTGGATGAGAATCAGCTCTATTTTCGGGATTATATTATTATTATTATTTTTGTGTGACTTTTTTCCCCTAGGTCCCTGAGTAGATTTCTTCAGAAATCTGAATTACAAAACATAGATCTGAAAAAAGGCTTGGTTGTTGAGTAGGATTGTCAATTCGACGTCTCGTTAGGTAATGCTTTCCGTCAGACCATTTAGACGTGTTTGCATGGCGCAGTAGGTAATGCTTTCCGTCAGACCATTTAGACGTGTTTGCATGGCGCAGTAGGTAATGCTTTCCGTCAGACCATTTAGACGTGTTTGCATGGCGCAGTAGGTAATGCTTTCCGTCAGACCATTTAGACGTGTTTGCATGGCGCAGTAGGTAATGCTTTCCGTCAGACCATTTAGACGTGTTTGCATGGCGCAGTAGGTAATGCTTTCCGTCAGACCATTTAGACGTGTTTGCATGGCGCAGTAGGTAATGCTTTCCGTCAGACCATTTAGACGTGTTTGCATGGCGCAGTAGGTAATGCTTTCCGTCAGACCATTTAGACGTGTTTGCATGGCGCAGTAGGTAATGCTTTCCGTCAGACCATTTAGACGTGTTTGCATGGCGCAGTAGGTAATGCTTTCCGTCAGACCATTTAGACGTGTTTGCATGGCGCAGTAGGTAATGCTTTCCGTCAGACCATTTAGACGTGTTTGCATGGCGCAGTAGGTAATGCTTTCCGTCAGACCATTTAGACGTGTTTGCATGGCGCAGTAGGTAATGCTTTCCGTTAGACCATTTAGACGTGTTTGCATGGCGCAGTAGGTAATGCTTTCCGTTAGACCATTTAGACGTGTTTGCATGGCGCAGTAGGTAATGCTTTCCGTCAGACCATTTAGACGTGTTTGCATGGCGCAGTAGGTAATGCTTTCCGTTAGACCATTTAGACGTGTTTGCATGGCGCAGTAGGTAATGCTTTCCGTTAGACCATTTAGACGTGTTTGCATGGCGCAGTAGGTAATGCTTTCCGTCAGACCATTTAGACGTGTTTGCATGGCGCAGTAGGTAATGCTTTCCGTTAGACCATTTAGACGTGTTTGCATGGCGCAGTAGGTAATGCTTTCCGTTAGACCATTTAGACGTGTTTGCATGGCGCAGTAGGTAATGCTTTCCGTTAGACCATTTAGACGTGTTTGCATGGCGCAGTAGGTAATGCTTTCCGTTAGACCATTTAGACGTGTTTGCATGGCGCAGTAGGTAATGCTTTCCGTTAGACCATTTAGACGTGTTTGCATGGCGCAGTAGGTAATGCTTTCCGTTAGACCATTTAGACGTGTTTGCATGGCGCAGTAGGTAATGCTTTCCGTCAGACCATTTAGACGTGTTTGCATGGCGCAGTAGGTAATGCTTTCCGTTAGACCATTTAGACGTGTTTGCATGGCGCAGTAGGTAATGCTTTCCGTTAGACCATTTAGACGTGTTTGCATGGCGCAGTAGGTAATGCTTTCCGTCAGACCATTTAGACGTGTTTGCATGGCGCAGTAGGTAATGCTTTCCGTTAGACCATTTAGACGTGTTTGCATGGCGCAGTAGGTAATGCTTTCCGTCAGACCATTTAGACGTGTTTGCATGGCGCAGTAGGTAATGCTTTCCGTTAGACCATTTAGACGTGTTTGCATGGCGCAGTAGGTAATGCTTTCCGTTAGACCATTTAGACGTGTTTGCATGGCGCAGTAGGTAATGCTTTCCGTTAGACCATTTAGACGTGTTTGCATGGCGCAGTAGGTAATGCTTTCCGTTAGACCATTTAGACGTGTTTGCATGGCGCAGTAGGTAATGCTTTCCGTTAGACCATTTAGACGTGTTTGCATGGCGCAGTAGGTAATGCTTTCCGTCAGACCATTTAGACGTGTTTGCATGGCGCAGTAGGTAATGCTTTCCGTCAGACCATTTAGACGTGTTTGCATGGCGCAGTAGGTAATGCTTTCCGTCAGACCATTTAGACGTGTTTGCATGGCGCAGTAGGTAATGCTTTCCGTCAGACCATTTAGACGTGTTTGCATGGCGCAGTAGGTAATGCTTTCCGTCAGACCATTTAGACGTGTTTGCATGGCGCAGTAGGTAATGCTTTCCGTTAGACCATTTAGACGTGTTTGCATGGCGCAGTAGGTAATGCTTTCCGTTAGACCATTTAGACGTGTTTGCATGGCGCAGTAGGTAATGCTTTCCGTCAGACCATTTAGACGTGTTTGCATGGCGCAGTAGGTAATGCTTTCCGTTAGACCATTTAGACGTGTTTGCATGGCGCAGTAGGTAATGCTTTCCGTTAGACCATTTAGACGTGTTTGCATGGCGCAGTAGGTAATGCTTTCCGTCAGACCATTTAGACGTGTTTGCATGGCGCAGTAGGTAATGCTTTCCGTTAGACCATTTAGACGTGTTTGCATGGCGCAGTAGGTAATGCTTTCCGTTAGACCATTTAGACGTGTTTGCATGGCGCAGTAGGTAATGCTTTCCGTTAGACCATTTAGACGTGTTTGCATGGCGCAGTAGGTAATGCTTTCCGTCATACCATTTTACATAGCAAATAAGGCGGTTTTCCTTGAAGTCACAAGTTCAAGCCCACCTGCCGACCACTTCAATTTTTTGTTTTTCTGCACCTTTTTTATTATTATCCCATTAGATGTAAAATCAAAAAGTAGTTGCAAGTCATAATAACAGATTTTCAAGTTTTCCTGTAAAAATTTGAGCACAGGTCAGATGAAAGTCCAGACTTAGTCGATTACAAGACAAAAATTTGCATAAAACTTTAATCGTATCGAAAATAGCGAAAATCGTATTCTCAGTAACAATTCATGTACCAAAATGTAGCCCTGGATCTCCTCTAATTTGTGACCTATAAAAAATTTTTAGGATGCCAAACCAGTGCAACCAAATACTCTAGTAGACGAGTACTCCTCGGCCACCACTGCCGATATGGCAGGTAGTAGCAATAGTTCAACAGATAGTCAGTCGCTTCCACTGCCTCCAGCCATGCCACCTCCGCCAACCACTAACCAAACTAATTACTCCTCTCGCATCTATGCTCGAGCCCAACACGCCAATGGATCGACCAGGTACAGCAAAGCTGCGGCCAGCCATCAGCCACGTGCCCACTCCTCCATGGGCACCTCTGCCGACCGAAATGAGGAAGACGAGGTGTATGTGTCCCCAAGTCCGGCCACCAAACAAATCTCTTCCCCCTATTATTCCCATCCTAAGCCTGTCAAAAAATTGGGTGGGTCACTGAGAGGACCAGTGGCCCCTGCACCTGATTCAGCCAATACCAGTGGATACCTGGAGTATTTGGGAGGTGAGCGCAGGAACTCAGCCACCAATCTGACTTCTCTAGTCAGTTTTGACCCGAAAAGTAACACACTGATCAGAGTAAGAGAACACCAAAATGATTCGTCGGACGAGGCGGAGGATATGGGTATGGAGGAAGTGGGCACCGATTTGACTCGAGAGGTCAGGAGGAAGGAATATGTGGTTGCTGGACGGTTGAATACTGGAAGTCAGGTATGGTTTTCAGCATTATTTGTCTTAATGCCCTAAAATGGATCAGCTAAAATTAATAATAGGCACACAAGGGTGGGCAAGGATGAATCCATCTTAAGACTATGAAATCAGAAAGTTCTCGATTTTTTGGCCATTTTAAATTTTTGGATGAGATAAATGGGTGCTACCGGAGAATCCGGTCCCATTTGTGCCTTGGTCCCCCTGTTGTTTTTTTGGAAAAAAGGAAAAAAACAGCAGGGGGACCAAGGCAAAAAGGGGAGACCAAGGAAAAAGCAACAGGGGGACCAAGGCAAAAAGGAGACCAAGGAAAAAAAGCAACAGGGGGACCAAGGCAAAAGGGGAGACCAAGGAAAAAAAGCAACAGGGGGACCAAGGCAAAAAGGGGAGACCAAGGAAAAAGCAACAGGGGGACCAAGGCAAAAGGAGACCAAGGAAAAAACAACAGGGGGACCAAGGCAAAAGGGGAGACCAAGGAAAAACAGCAGGGGGACCAAGGCAAAAAGGGGAGACCAGGAAAAAAAGCAACAGGGGGACCAAGGCAAAAAGGGGAGACCAAGGAAAAAACAACAGGGGGACCAAGGCAAAAAGGAGACCAAGGAAAACAACAGGGGGACCAAGGCAAAAAGGGAGACCAAGGAAAAAAAGCAACAGGGGGACCAAGGCAAAAAGGGGAGACCAAGGAAAAAACAACAGGGGGACCAAGGCAAAAAGGGGAGACCAAGGAAAAACAACAGGGGGACCAAGGCAAAAAGGGGAGACCAAGGAAAAAACAACAGGGGGACCAAGGCAAAAAGGGAGACCAAGGAAAAACAACAGGGGGACCAAGGCAAAAGGAGACCAAGGAAAAAGCAACAGGGGGACCAAGGCAAAAGGGGAGACCAAGGAAAAAGCAACAGGGGGACCAAGGCAAAAGGGGAGACCAAGGAAAAAAGCAACAGGGGGACCAAGGCAAAAAGGGGAGACCAAGGAAAAAAACAACAGGGGGACCAAGGCAAAAAGGGGAGACCAAGGAAAAAGCAACAGGGGGACCAAGGCAAAAAGGGGAGACCAAGGAAAAAGCAACAGGGGGACCAAGGCAAAAAGGGGAGACCACAAAAAGCAACAGGGGGACCAAGGCAAAAGGGAGACCAAGGAAAACAACAGGGGGACCAAGGCAAAAGGGGAGACCAAGGAAAAAAAGCAACAGGGGGACCAAGGCAAAAGGGGAGACCAAGGAAAAACAACAGGGGGACCAAGGCAAAAAGGGGAGACCAAGGAAAAAAAGCAACAGGGGGACCAAGGCAAAAAGGGGAGACCAAGGAAAAAGCAACAGGGGGACCAAGGCAAAAAGGGGAGACCAAGGAAAAAACAACAGGGGGACCAAGGCAAAAGGGGAGACCAAGGAAAAAGCAACAGGGGGACCAAGGCAAAAAGGGGAGACCAAGGAAAAAACAACAGGGGGACCAAGGCAAAAAGGGGAGACCAAAAAAGCAACAGGGGGACCAAGGCAAAAAGGGGAGACCAAGGAAAAAGCAACAGGGGGACCAAGGCAAAGGGGAGACCAAGGAAAAACAACAGGGGGACCAAGGCAAAAGGGGAGACCAAGGAAAAAGCAACAGGGGGACCAAGGCAAAAAGGGGAGACCAAGGAAAACAACAGGGGGACCAAGGCAAAAAGGGGAGACCAAGGAAAAAGCAACAGGGGGACCAAGGCAAAAAGGGGAGACCAAGGAAAAACAGCAGGGGGACCAAGGCAAAAGGGGAGACCAAGGAAAAAGCAGGGGAGACCAAGGAAAAACAACAGGGGGACCAAGGCAAAAAGGGAGACCAAGGAAAAACAACAGGGGACCAAGGCAAAAAGGGGAGACCAAGGAAAAAGCAACAGGGGGACCAAGGCAAAAAGGGGAGACCAAGGAAAAAGCAACAGGGGGACCAAGGCAAAAAGGGGAGACCAAGGAAAAACAACAGGGGGACCAAGGCAAAAAGGGGAGACCAAGGAAAAGCAACAGGGGGACCAAGGCAAAAAGGGGAGACCATGGAAAAAACAGCAGGGGGACCAAGGCAAAAGGGGAGACCAAGGAAAAAGCAACAGGGGGACCAAGGCAAAAGGGAGACCAAGGAAAAAACAACAGGGGGACCAAGGCAAAAAGGGGAGACCAAGGAAAAAGCAACAGGGGGACCAAGGCAAAAAGGGAGACCAAGGAAAAAACAGCAGGGGGACCAAGGCAAAAGGGGAGACCAAGGAAAAAAAGCAACAGGGGGACCAAGGCAAAAGGGGAGACCAAGGAAAAAGCAACAGGGGGACCAAGGCAAAAAGGGGAGACCAAGGAAAAAACAACAGGGGGACCAAGGCAAAAAGGGGAGACCAAGGAAAAAGCAACAGGGGGACCAAGGCAAAAAGGGGAGACCAAGGAAAAACAACAGGGGGACCAAGGCAAAAAGGGAGACCAAGGAAAAAGGGGAGACCAAGGAAAAAAACAACAGGGGGACCAAGGCAAAAAGGGGAGACCAAGGAAAAACAACAGGGGACCAAGGCAAAAGGGGAGACCAAGGAAAAAAAGCAACAGGGGGACCAAGGCAAAAGGGGAGACCAAGGAAAAAAAGCAACAGGGGACCAAGGCAAAAAGGAGACCAAGGAAAAAAAGCAACAGGGGGACCAAGGCAAAAGGGGAGACCAAGGAAAAAAAGCAACAGGGGGACCAAGGCAAAAAGGGAGACCAAGGAAAAAAAGCAACAGGGGGACCAAGGCAAAAAGGGAGACCAAGGAAAAAAAGCAACAGGGGGACCAAGGCAAAAAGGGGAGACCAAGGAAAAAAAGCAACAGGGGGACCAAGGCAAAAAGGGAGACCAAGGAAAAAAAGCAACAGGGGGACCAAGGCAAAAAGGGGAGACCAAGGAAAAAAAGCAACAGGGGGACCAAGGCAAAAGGGGAGACCAAGGAAAAAAAGCAACAGGGGGACCAAGGCAAAAAGGGGAGACCAAGGAAAAAAAAAGCAACAGGGGGACCAAGGCAAAAGGGGAGACCAAGGAAAAAAAGCAACAGGGGGACCAAGGCAAAAAGGGGAGACCAAGGAAAAAAAGCAACAGGGGGACCAAGGCAAAAGGGAGACCAAGGAAAAAACAACAGGGGGACCAAGGCAAAAGGGGAGACCAAGGAAAAAAACAACAGGGGACCAAGGCAAAAAGGGAGACCAAGGAAAAAAACAACAGGGGGACCAAGGCAAAAAGGGAGACCAAGGAAAAAAACAACAGGGGGACCCAAAAAGGGAGACCAAGGAAAAAAGCAACAGGGGGACCAAGGCAAAGGGGAGACCAAGGAAAAAAACACAGGGGGACCAAGGCAAAAAGGGGAGACCAAGGAAAAAAAGCAACAGGGGGACCAAGGCAAAAAGGGAGACCAAGGAAAAAAGCAACAGGGGACCAAGGCAAAAAGGGGAGACCAAGGAAAAACAACAGGGGGACCAAGGCAAAAAGGGAGACCAAGGAAAAAAAGCAACAGGGGACCAAGGCAAAAAGGGAGACCAAGGAAAAAAGCAACAGGGGGACCAAGGCAAAAAGGGGAGACCAAGGAAAAAGCAACAGGGGGACCAAGGCAAAAAGGGAGACCAAGGAAAAAAAGCAACAGGGGACCAAGGCAAAAGGAGACCAAGGAAAAAAAGCAACAGGGGGACCAAGGCAAAAGGGGAGACCAAGGAAAAAAAAACAACAGGGGGACCAAGGCAAAAAGGGGAGACCAAGGAAAAAAAGCAACAGGGGACCAAGGCAAAAAGGGAGACCAAGGAAAAAAAGCAACAGGGGGACCAAGGCAAAAAGGGGAGACCAAGGAAAAAAACAGCAGGGGGACCAAGGCAAAAGGGGAGACCAAGGAAAAAGGGGAGACCAAGGAAAAAAACAACAGGGGGACCAAGGCAAAAGGGAGACCAAGGAAAAAAACAACAGGGGGACCAAGGCAAAAAGGGAGACCAAGGAAAAAAGCAACAGGGGGACCAAGGCAAAAGGGAGACCAAGGAAAAAAACAGCAGGGGGACCAAGGCAAAAAGGGAGACCAAGGAAAAAAGCAACAGGGGGACCAAGGCAAAAGGGGGAGACCAAGGAAAAAAACAACAGGGGGGACCAAGGCAAAAGGGAGACCAAGGAAAAAAACAGCAGGGGGACCAAGGCAAAAGGGGAGACCAAGGAAAAAAACAGCAGGGGGACCAAGGCAAAAGGGAGACCAAGGAAAAAAACAGCAGGGGGACCAAGGCAAAAGGGAGACCAAGGAAAAAAACAGCAGGGGGGACCAAGGCAAAAAGGGGAGACCAAGGAAAAACAGCAGGGGGACCAAGGCAAAAAGGGGAGACCAAGGAAAAAAACAGCAGGGGACCAAGGCAAAAAGGGGAGACCAAGGAAAAAAACAGCAGGGGGGACCAAGGCAAAAAGGGGACCGGATTCTCCGGTAGAACCGATAAATGACTTTTCTCGACAAGTAAGGCCAGAGGCCTAGCCAGAAATTTCTGACGGGGTCGAGGTCATTTTGAATCTTTAGCGTTTTCGAGTTTTATAGTGTTATTAATTAACACTGATTTTCGGAAAATTTGACGGGGGGGGGCTGAAGCCCCTTCAGCAACCTTTCAATTTTTACCTGTTTTTTTAATAAGTAGCCCTGATCCATTAAGCTTGGCTACAATTATACCAAATCACCACAACCATTTTAGGACTCCATGCCATCTATCAAAGCCCCAGTGCTCATGCCCAATTTCTGTGCCTCCACCTCCGGGACCCAAAGTAACCAGCCGTTGCGGCAACGAATGCCTCCTTCTGGCATCGATATTCAGCATCAGGCTTCGGAATATCAAAATACAGACCACGCACCTCAAAGCCCGCAAAACCGCTCTCCAGACTGGAGCCTAGCAGGTATACCCCATCTGCACCCTCCACCCCAAATCTCCACCTTCCTACCCCCAAACCCCAACACCCCCAATCCAGTCAACAATTCCATCTACGAGTGTGTGGGTGGCCATCGACCAATGCCTTCCACCGCCTTTCCCGTGACTCAGCACCAGCGCCAGAGGTCTGTTACTGGCATTAGTGTTGCCTCAGCCATCACACTGACCAGACCTACGGATCCAGTGGTCAATCAGCAGAGTGTAGCACACAATTCCAGCCACTACACCTCCACTTTTCTGGGTGCTAACCAGAGGAATTCGAACAGTACCACCTTTCCCAACTCTTACCTGGATGTAAGAGACAGTAGAGCTTCCAGTAATCCAGCTATTTTCCCTTCCAATGATGGAAATGGTAATGGATTACTGGTTTAGATTTGCTTGTTGATTTGTTGTTTGCTTGGATGTTTAATGCCAGATTGGAATATGACTTGAAATGCTCAACTTTATTAATAAAGTTTTTATTGAATGAATAAATTTATTGAACAAGGCGCACAAAGTAGTCCACATAGCAACTAGGCAGGGTAAAAGCACAATTCGGCGCTAGTATAGAATGCACCCCAAATCAGACCTTCTAAAAATCGTTGTAACTACCCTTTGGAACAACAAGTTTAGGCTCAGCCCTTAGGCTTTGGGGTAGGCGAGCGTATGGAAGTTGTGACTAATAAGGCTTAGGCTTAGGGGTAGGCGAGCGTATGGAAGTTGTGACTAATAAGGCTTAGGGTAGGCCAGCGTATGGAAGTTGTGACTAATAAGGCTTAGGGGTAGGCGAGCGTATGGAAGTTGTGACTAATAAGGCTTAGGGGTAGGCAGCGTATGGAAGTTGTGACTAATAAGGCTTAGGGTAGGCCAGCGTATGGAAGTTGTGACTAATAAGGCTTAGGGGTAGGCGAGCGTATGGAAGTTGTGACTAATAAGGCTTAGGGGTAGGCCAGCGTATGGAAGTTGTGACTAATAAGGCTTAGGGGTAGGCCAGCGTATGGAAGTTGTGACTAATAAGGCTTAGGGGTAGGCGAGCGTATGGAAGTTGTGACTAATAAGGCTTAGGGGTAGGCGAGCGTATGGAAGTTGTGACTAATAAGGCTTAGGGGTAGGCGAGCGTATGGAAGTTGTGACTAATAAGGCTTAGGGGTAGGCCAGCGTATGGAAGTTGTGACTAATAAGGCTTAGGGGTAGGCCAGCGTATGGAAGTTGTGACTAATAAGGCTTAGGGGTAGGCAGGCGTATGGAAGTTGTGACTAATAAGGCTTAGGGGTAGGCGAGCGTATGGAAGTTGTGACTAATAAGGCTTAGGGGTAGGCGAGCGTATGGAAGTTGTGACTAATAAGGCTTAGGGTAGGCCAGCGTATGGAAGTTGTGACTAATAAGGCTTAGGGGTAGGCCAGCGTATGGAAGTTGTGACTAATAAGGCTTAGGGGTAGGCGAGCGTATGGAAGTTGTGACTAATAAGTGTTTTACGCACTTTTTCTGGGGTCTGGAACATATATTTGGGCTCCTACTTTAATCCGATGACAGACGCACTGAATTGATTTGCTAAATTAGTATACATGTCTCAAATTAGGGGTTTGCTTACAATGTTAGAAGATTCTCAGCTACTTAAGCGTTTCCTAGGTGCCTTGTACTAATCTGGGTTGAAAAATGAATTCCACGCTGGAAATTACAGAAGTGAATAAGTTGACAGTACTCCCCTCAGAACTCGAATGTCTGACTGTGTTTAGACTTTCCAAACCAGTATGTTCAGCTCCTTGTAACCATTCTGTAGGAGGACGCAGGAGGAGCTCACCTAGAAGAGGATTGCCCAAGAGGGAGGTATGGCGGTACATACGTGGTGTTACTTAGGTGACGACTAGCCAGGAGGTTGGTAACCAAAAGTGGGTAACCAAGAGGGTGTGCCCAAGAGAAGGGTACCCATGAGGGGGTGCCCAGGTAGGCTTACCCAGGTGGAGCCAGAAGCGGGGTACCAAAGTGGGGGAGTATTCAAGATTGTGCCACCCAGCAGAGGGGCACACAGTTGAGACATATTCAGGAGGGGTGTACACAGGTGAGGGCACAGATTAGTAAAGGTACTCTCACTCTAAAAGTTTTTAAAATTCTGCATTATACATGAAAAGAATGGTTTAGCATGATGGTTCTTATGGTTCTTAATATGGTTCTTATCGGTTATTCCCACCCCACCTATTTTTTTTCAAAAAATAGTCAAGTTACATCATCATCATATTTATTAAACAATACAATACAATACAGACAGATACACAAGATCAAGACGCACACAGATCAACGAGCAATATGAAACGGTACATTAGGAGGATATAATTGCTGAATGTTTTGCAGAAGTTGAGTGAATGGGTCCTTGTCTTTGTTTCGATTTCTCCACCAAAATTCTTCTAGATAGGCAACGAGGTGATGACGAGCAGTACCGCTTTGAACCTTGTTTCGCTTCTTTGAAGATCACCACATCCGTTCCACCGTGTTTGTGTGCGCTCCAGTTTGGGGATCGACAAAATTTCTAAAATTTAGGGAATTAAGCTACCTTCTTTTCTGTCTCTTCCTGTTCAACGCGAGTGCGTTTCAGCCATGAATCCAGATTTTGCTGCACAGCAGAACGCTTCGACATTAGCCCAGATAATGATGGTGCTATAGTTTCGAAAAGGTTCAAGTGAGAATTCAAAAATTAAATGAAATTCAGAAAATAGGTGGGGTGGGGATAACCGATAAGAACCATGTTTTCTTTCAAGTATTCATTTAATTATGCATTTTCACACTTAACCCTAGAGAAATAATACCCAAAAATTCGCGCTAAAAATTTTGGAAAATTTGAAATTTTGAATTTGCGCATTGTTGAATTTTCAATTTTCGGCTGTTCAGAACACGCATTTAAGCCTGTCTTAACGCTTGCTGCCTACCCAAGGCTACACTTGGGGGTTTTTACGAATAAGTTATATTAATTATAACGATAAATAAAATTTTGTAAAAAATGAAAAATTTTGACTAAATTAGGAGTCCATTGCATTGCTTCTCACAACTTAACTGAAGCCTGTCTCACCGAAATTGGCAAGGGAAGATCAATTTTAGTCAAAAACTCAGAAAACATTTTAAAATTTAAAACTACTTTTTCACAGTCAACCCCCGTTTTCATAATTTTCCAGATGAAAACCGACAAAAGAATTAGATTGAGGCCATCTAGGCTGCACGAATATTTCAGGTGACCATAAACACATACAAAGCGGCGACTTTTTTTTTATTAAATCGCAGATTCAAGGCACGTTTTGACAGTAAAAAAGTACTAGAAACAATTACAATGAATTAATGGTCCCCGTTGAAAGAATATGCTTTGGTCGCTCTTGTAGATTTTGGTTGGTGATGGATTTTAGCCTAGTAGCGAAGATTTAGCCAGTGTTTCCAAAATGAGAAGATTTTCTCACTAAAAAAATAGTTTACTTCAAAATTTTCACTGAAAAAATAGTTATCTTATTTTTTTCACTGAAAAATAAGTTCACTATCTTTTGCTCATATCGTCCTCATATCATATGTTTTTCAGAGTGCCAGCGCGAACACTTTCATCGATGAAGCCGTAGAAATCATCCGGGAGACTGCGAAAATTTCTAAAATTATGACGGTATTAATCATATGCAAAAGTAATTTTTTTTAAACACATACAGTTTTTCTCCTAAGTCTGGATGTAGTATGCACTTCATTCCCTCATGCTTCGTAGAACCGCAGAACTTACAGGAAAGGTCTCTGAAAATGATCAACATAAAAGAAATGTTCAGCAATCAAAATCGGACTTACGAATTTCGGATGTCCTTCCTACTAAGCATTTTAGTGAGCAAGGGCTTATTGAACTCGAGGCAGATATTCTGAAACTTTTGCTTACTACAATTTTTTACCCAAAGCAAGAGAAAAAACCTCGTTATCTTCGTGCATATTGACAAAAACGCTGAGCTTGATGTCCTTTTTGTTCTTGCGACCGACGGTTATCTTGTACAAAGAACAATATTGCACTAGCTTAGCCAGGCCTCCTTTTCTTATCTCCTAAACTTTTATTTGAAACAAGAAACCACTTTAACTTCAAAACAAGCCTTTTGATCTTTGGAATGAAACCATTCATTGATCAACTTCTGCCAAAGCAGCGAACTTCGCAACACCAGCTTTTCGTCGTAGTCTCCGTAGAAAGTACACAGCTCATTTATTTCGAGGTCCTCACAGGTTCTTGAAGAAGAGATCTTCAACCTTTGCCCATAAGATGTCCACGACGAAGAGTGTCGGATCGCCTTGAGGAACAAATGCATTCTGGCTAAAACATCAAATATAATGGCTTTTACATGAAAAAAATTAAAAGCATACTCGATTTCCCATCAAAAAACTCCTCCAGAGATTCTAGCACAGAGATGATGGATGTGAAAGTGCGCATTTCTGTAAAAAAAATATTTTAAGAACAGGGCAGTCAAATTAGAGCATGCTGTAGCAGATTGGCAATACATAGTCTCGTAGCTTTTGTAATATTGTGACTGACAAAAATTCACACGAAATAGAAATAGCCGACTGATTGTAAAACCGTAAACAGAGCCTCTGGAAGTAATTGTCTTGCAATGAATTCCATAATTATTAAAATTATTTTGTGTGTAATTCAGTGGTGTACGCAGGAATTATTGACGGGGGGATGGGCACCAAACATTTTGAGGTCATTTTATCCAGTGCTTTTTTACTTTTGAAGCCGTTTTTTAATTTTTCGGTGGCGCCGACAGGCCGCAGGAAATTCACACCCCCCTTGCGTACGCCTCTGGTGCCTCACTTATTGGGTTGGGGGCCCCTGGCTGGTGGTTTGCCTACTACTACTTAATATGAATTAAGTGTGCACTTGACATTCACAAATTTATATGTCTCATTAGCAGTAATATGCCTAATACTACTTTAGAGCACAAGTAGTATTATAGATACTACTTAGAAGCCCCAAGGGGGAAACTCCCAACCCAATAAGTTCCCCCTGGTGGAATTTGTCGTGCGACGAATCCCATTATTTGCAAAATTCAATAGTACTCTACCACTTCTAGGATCGGTCCAAATACTTTGTATATAATGTTAGTCTGTTAACTTGCTTATTGGAAGGATGTCGGCATTCTGGTCAATGATGGCTAACAGCCAAGTGTTCACAAGTCGGCACATCTTCAGTTTAGAAGCACTCAAAAATTTGAGGATTTCCAGTTGAACCTCAGTAGGCGGAGTGGTAGTAATGGCATAATATTCCATAGTGGAAGAATATCTTGCCTCTACTTTTGACTTTCCTAAATACAACCTGGTCTGCACAAAAATATATTATTTTTCTGGAATGTTGGCTCACGCACAAAGATTAGATAAAAAATAAAGTTGGCAAGTGTGGTAATTTGAACTTGTTTCAATTTAATCTCAAGCTTTGATATGCTACTTGTTCGGAAATAAATAAGAACTACATTGGCAGGGGTCATTTTTTCCGGCTAACAAGGGAACCTTCCGAACTGTGATTTCGCTCACAAATATTCTGGTACGCCATCTTGTAGAGCATAGTCGATTTAGTTATGGAAGTGAAGTCTGTTTGGACTGGTGAGAGAAAAAGTGGTGAACGCGGCGGTATCGTAATGTGCAAAAACCACAGTAAAAAATCGTGTGAATTTTGTATTTTCAGTTAAATATTTTCGACCCTACCAGAGTATACCCTCCCCCAAATGAAATTTTTTTAAAACTGTTTCCAAACACCCAAAGACCATTTGGCTGTTTTACCATGTTTTGGTCACTGGAGCTGGGCAAAAAGAATAAATAAATCAGGGCTCGTATCTCAACATTTCAAAAAAAGGACATTTTGACCGGAATTTTGAAGGAAAAAGGTCATTTTATCCAGTGCTTATTGCCATTTCGAAGCGAAAAAAAAAGATTTTGACTAAAATTTCAAAAATAAAAAAAGATTTGGGGTCCCGAAAAAAGGACAAATCTTTTTAAAAAGGACATATACGTGCCCTGAAATAAATGCATTTTTGATCAAGAGTCTTGCTCGGATTTATGTCTAAGGTAAGTGAGTGCGCGCATCTCTAACCGACCAAGCCCCCTTCGGAGGCGCAGGGGGCTTGGTTGCTTGGGGTTGAGATGCGCACACCCACATATCTTAGACACAAACCACTCGAAAGTGACTCTGGATGCATAAAAAATGTATGCATACCTAAGTTTCTTTATGCGGTAGGCCCCAGTTAACAAAACTATGTTCAAATTCCATCTTTTTGGGGTCAATCTTTTTGGGGTACCCTCAACATCTGATTTACTAAGTTATAATAAACAGAAATCAACTAAAAATACCAAAATTCAAGATTTAAAAAAAATCGACTTTTTATAGAAAAAAGTAGGTGAAAACATCCTTTTTATCGTGTTCAACGTGTAGGAAATGCTTAAAAATGGTTAAAATGGTGTTTTGAAAAAGTTCAAAAAAAAATTCAGTTGGGAAGGGGGTATACTCCGGTAGCGCCATATTTTCCTTATTTTCAGTTGATTTCTTTTTGTGTTTGCTATACGCTATTCGCTAGCAGCTATAATTTTTAATTCTTTAGAAAAGCTATGGAGCAGCTTCAAGAAGAAATTCTGCAAAAATTGGGCCAACTCGACTTGGAATCTATCAACAAAGTGAAAGGTATGGTAACTTAAACCAGGTAACTTTTCACTGTGGTTTTTGCACATTACGATACCGCCGCGTTCACCACTTTTTCTCTCACCAGCCCAAACAGACTTCACTTCCATAACTAAATCGACTATGCTCTACAAGATGGCATACCAGAATATTTGTGAGCGAAATCACAGTTCGGAAGGTTCCCTTGTAATTTATAGCTTTAGATATTTTATGCAAGTTAATGTCTAAATTTTCGTGTCTCTACCATGTTTTTCAGCTGGGCCGTAGCAAAAAGAGACTCTATATCAGGGCTGCCATATGTGCTGATTTCTCAGAAATGTGCTGATTTTGGCATCCCAAATCTGACAATTTTTGGAAGTGCTGATTTCCCAGAAATGTGCTGATTTTTAAATCACCCGTCTGATTAGTCTGATTTTTTTAATTTTTACGCTTGTACTGGTTTAACTCGAATATTTCATACGGCAATTAAGAATTCTGACTTGTTAACTACTTTTACTTCTATTTTTCTCGCTTTATTGAAGCTATATTCTGTATTTTCAGCTAGCGTCACAATGCCACCGCCTCAACGAAAGCACAAGTTCAAGCTGGACTACGCGAAACAGTTCATTGGAATCAAACAAGGGAAAGACGAATATAGTTTCAGAATTGTTAACAGTGCTCATAGTTTGTTGTTTGTGGTTGTTTGATGTAGTTTGCAAGAATAAAGATGATTCGGTTTGATTTAAAGCAACTATCAGGCAATTTCTGGGGTTTTTTTTAGCTAAAAATAAATTTGTGTCTGATTTTTTGCCCCAAAATCTGATTTTTTCCGATTTTTGTCTGATTTTCGGAAAAAAAATATGGCAGCCCTGCTCTATATGCATTTTATGATTAAGAGTACTTCTCGGAATCATGTCTAAGGCAAGTGAGTGCGCGCATCTCTAACCCTCAAGCCCCCTGCGCCCCCAAAGGGAGTTCAGGGCACCACTTTTTTTAGCTCGAAACCCACATTCCTGCAATCGAAACAAATTTGAATACATACAAAATTTGACTAGAACTTTTTTATGACTTTGTATGACTTATGCTTGCCATTCTATGCCTGTATCTCATTGCTAAAATTTTGCTGGTCCCTGACTAAATTTTTTGAAACGCACAAGCATGCGTTTTTTAAAAACTGAAATTGTCCCGAAAAATCAGTTAAAAACACTGAAATACGCCACGGAAAAGCTCAAATGTGCCCAAAATTTCTGTTTTGATAACAAATAAATCTGAATTTCAGTTTTTGGAATTTTTCTGGGATTTTAAGCATTTCACCGGCGGAATTTTGGATTTCGAACTATGGACCGGTGGGGTTTTGGATCGGGATTTTCACAATTTCTGGGATTCCGATCCCGGGAATCCCATGGGATTCCAATCCTAAGCCTAATGACTAGTTAAAAATAGTGCACATTGAAAGACATTTCCGACTTTGACATTTTTGACTCTGTCCGGTTTGCACAGCCTTGATCCATATTCTTTACCCCTTCATATTTCCAACGAATTTGGGGTAGAGGTGCACACACGCATAAAGCATTTCCGAAAATCGGACCAACTTTAAGTTGCGGAAAGTTCTTTCTGGTACCCTCTTTTTGTTCGAGCTTGTGCCTTTTCTTCCGGCTAAAAACCTGAAATTAGTTTACCTTTTGACTTTCACCTCCGACATATCGTCAGAGGTGTAAATCTAACTACTCCGTCGAAAGCTTCATCGATGAAAGTGTTTGCGCTGGCACTCTTAAAAACACAGGATATGACGACGAAAAATGATGAGTGATGTGTCCAGTGAAAAAATTTGTTGTGAAGGTGTTAGGCATTTGTAACAAATTATATTGTTCCTGCGTTTTTGTATTAAATAGGTCAGGAAACCTGACAAAGCCTAGATAAGAAAGGAAATACTGACGTTAGCAAAATATTGGCGCTTGTAGTACCCTTCCCCATATAATATTATTTCCAAAGTCACTTTTACCCTTGTTTTTAGGATTACGCTCAGGGTAGGCTTTCAGGACACTCTAAAAGATATCTTACGGACATTTTCAGCTTGGGAAAATTGTTTGAGTATTTTTTAATAGTGCTTTATTAGGGAAATTTATGGAGGGTATTCGCTGCTAGCACTGAAATCTTCAGCTTTGGATAGGTTTTGTGGATAATAGTTAATATTTTATGATTCTTTGTATTCATTGCGATTCTCGATTTATCTAGAAGCGGCACTATTTCACAAAAGCGGGCACTTTTTCCCCAAACGCGGGAACTTTTACGTATCGTATATTGAACTTAATTTCAACGGGTTTGGATTTGGAAAAAAATTATGTGCTTGCACAAAATTATAAGCGTACCCAAGGCCGCAACTTGAATTTTTAAGGGAAGGGTAACTAGACCAATGTTACCGTTCAAGGAGAGGCGTAATTTTTGGAAGCCTCCTTCAGGGTGGTCTTCGGTCTAGGTATACCCAATGGCTGGTGGCTGGTAGTAAATGAATGGGGGTAAGGATATATACCCCTGAATTTTTCTGAGCCTTTTCATCATTACTTTTATAACTCATTTAAACAGCTTTTCGAATGATAGCCCCCTTTTCATAATAGCATACATGGGAATAGTATTGACGGTTAGTACTAAGACGTGTAAGTGAAGGGACAAAAATTATCTATAATTATACCAAATCACCACAATCATTTCAGGACTCCATGCTATCTATCAAAGCCCCAGCGCTCATGCCCAATTTCTGTGCCTCCACCTCCAGGACCCAAAGTAACCAGCCGTTGCGGCAACTAATGCCTTCTTCTGGCATCGATATTCAGCATCAGACTACTGAATATTCAAAATCCAGACCAAACATCTCAAAGCCCCAAAAACCCGCTCAAAGAAAACCGCTAATGAAATGCACAAAAATGGGCAAAAAAGTGTGCTCTAATAAGCGTTCTCCATTCTGAGTTCCTTTAGTTTCGATGGGCGATTAGAAAATTTATTTTGGAGTATTTTCGTGATTTTAGCGTTAAAGTTACATACAACAAAGTTTGCCCTTTTATATAAAACACATGACCAGCCTGGATGTTTAACCTTAAATCCCGAAGGTGGTCTCAATTACTGTCTAAATTACTGAGATGATTAGTGGTTCATGTGCAAGGTACAAAGAATAGACTGATCCAAACAATTGAAAAAATACAACTGGATGAAAAATGAATAACTCTAAAAAAATTCAAACTTGAGAAAAGAAAAACAATGCATAGTAGACACCTACTAATGGAGCTGAAAACAGCTATCAGGAAAACAGTTAACGTGTTAGAAGAACAGTTCTGGACAAAACTATATTCGGGAAATTAACGGTCGCGGCGAGATTGCGGCCGCAGCAAAAATCTGTTTGACGAAGTTGTGGGCGCGGCGAATTAAGAGCCCTGCAAAAATTGTGTCCACGCAAAATAAAGACTGAAGGACACGGCAGCCTCGAAGTCGTAATCACTTTCAAACTTTATGCTATTGGGAGACGTACGACCAAATTCATCTTTTCCCCACGTCAGTACGACCATCAGCTGCACGAGAAAAGCTTCGGTTCATTTCAGTCCCTTCATGATAACCGTAATTCTGACAGAACGGCCCTGCAAGATTGAAAACTTATTGCAAACTACTCAAATTCTTTGGAAATTTACCGCGGAACAAATGAGAAATTGAATGAGGCAATCGAAATCCAGAGTTTGGGAGACGAGAACGACGCTGATTGCCATTGTAGGGAGTGCTGACACCAGATGCTGAAGATAGAAGCGGTTAAATGAATTTTCTGCCAAGAAACTGACTACGAGGACTGAAAGCACGAGTTGCGGAGAAAGAGACAATCGCAGGATCATTGGGCAGTCCACCACGAAGTGCTGATGTAGTCTTTGGAGTTTCGCACACCATGAGTTCTTTGATATCAGCAGCCTTGAAGACAACGAATTCAAACACATCATCGTTGGAAGGAACAGGTTGCTCGCTTGGACGGTCCTCCGTACCAAATGAACGAACTAAAAGAGAAGTAATCAGTACTCGAATGATACTAGTATGGAGTGAACACATACCCTTTGACAACGAAATTGTCTTTTCAGCACTGCTTACCGTATAGAGCACTCCTTCATAACGAATATCCAACTTGGACAACAAACTGATCTTACTTCCGATATATGGAGTCTTTTGAGCCATTTTTTGATTTCAGCAACTGCAAAAAATTAAGTATGAATTAAAGTATGAACCACCATCGATGTTGACATTCAGCTTGTCAACTGTGAACGTAACTCCAACTGCCAAACATGATGTGGTTTGTGATGTGATCAGTGGTTTGCTGCAGAGTTTCCAAAAACCACAATTCACCTGACAGTCAAGGTAATACTAAAATCACAGTCACATTTGATGTGAATGTCAGGTGTGACGGTGGGTTTCACGAATTTTCATACGTCCGAAAAGGTCCGATGTAAGGTTTTGGCGGGAATTCAATTTTTTTATTTTGCTACTTTTTGTTCGAGAAATCTGTGTTTGTTAATGAAAAAGGCTTGAGGTCCGAAGAAGGGTCGGTTAAGTGAAGGTTTGGGGGTAGGGGGGATACGGGGTGGGGAGGTGGTTCGCTTTTCGAATTGTGATAAGATCCAATCATTCAGAAAACTTTAGGCTCTCAAAATTTTTAAAAAAGAATTATTGGTCACCGATTACTATTCAAATTCTCATATTTTGCGCCTAAAAATGCTTCCGTTTGAAGTGTACCAGGGGCCGTAGTCGTTAGAAGCTAGGATTGAGGATAGGATTAATCCTATCCTCAAGCCGATTCGTAGTCGTTAGGGCGGGATTCTAGATCGGATAATTTTCGGTACTTTTCAGTAATTGGAAAAGCTTTTTTAGAAACGCTTGAATTTTGAAACACAGAAAGTTTATTTCAAATTTTACTTGGGTTGGGTGCTCGTGATTCCAAAAATTTGGAAAAGTCAGATTTCTTTGGTTGGCAAAATTTTTGCTAGATTAGCCCAAATCCATAACATTGGAGAGCAATTGTAATTGCGAAGCACAATTTGTGATATCTTCCTTAGTGAATATTTTTCGATCTGCCGCGAAAAAAAATTATTGAAATTTGAATCAGCGCATTTCGCTTTTCGAATTGTGATAAGGTCCAATCACTCAGAAAACTTTGTGCTCTCACAATTTTTAAACAAGAATTATTGATCACCGGTTACTATTCAAATTCTCACATTTTGTGCCTAAAAATGCTTCCGTTTGAAGTGTACCTGGATATTGCTGATTTTGTCGGCTTAAAGAATGGTGCTAAGCTGCTTGTGCTGACTTCTAAAATGTTCTTTTCATTTCATCGCAAATGCAGCTTATATCTGACCAAGGTTTTTTCAGTTTTCTGTGGAAAATTTTACGACTCAAAGATATTTACCTCCAGCATTAATGTGACTATATTTTTGTGATTTTAGTGTGTTATGGACATGAACTTTAAGCAATTGAAGGCGTCGTTGAACAAGCTTCGAACCTGTGGTGGAAATTCGTCGGAAGAAGCCATTGCCAAAGCAGAGACCGTCGAGATCGAACTCAAGAGTCGCATCAAGGAGAATATAATCTTCATATTGGATATCATGCCCGAAGGTATATTTTGAGAATTATTCACAGTTTTTTATCTAGCTTTATCTACTTTCAGACACTCTGGTGACTGCCGCTGGTGCTCCGAACGACACTTTGGATGGATCGTTCCAAGAAATGTGCAAGTTCATTATCGACCTAGAAGGCTATCTCCACTACGATGCCGCTGCTACTGCCAAGAAGTGTGCTGAGAATGCGATCTCTACTAGCATTGAGAAGTCGGAGTTCCATTATCGAATGCTGCAGCCTGCAAACTACACGACGTCTATGTTGGGGGGATTTTTGTGCCTCGTGCCGAACTGTGCTCGCCAGAAAAGGTTCCCAGAAGACGAAAACATCATCATCGCTCATGTGGAGAAGGAGCATGGTAAGCGTTTGGTTTGGTCAATATTTACAGCTGAAAAAAATTCATTATTTAGGCCTGATTCCCAAAAAAGAACAGAAAAAGCAGTGAAGGGTCTGATTATGTTCTTAATTCCAATTGTGTTTTGTTGAGACGTTGAATAAAGAATATTGTTGCAGTGGTTGTCTACTTTTGTCTTCTGATTTTTTTTGTTCGTGTAAATAGAAGATCCTTTTCTCTACTACTAATATATTTTGGTTCATTTCACAGTTTTACGGGGTTTTCAATAGAGATTTAAAGCTTGCAAAATGCAAGGTTTTGGGGTTTTATTGCGAAGAAAAGTCTAAGGCTCTGAAGTGTCACGAAAGTGTCTGCGCTAGGGTTGTGGCGGTGTTGGTATATCCTCACTATCTTTTCGGGGTATGAGGACCTTCACCCCAAACCCTTTTGTCTCAAACTCCCTCTGACACAGAGAGGTTTGACTGGTATGCAGAAAACAGTAGTTTCTCTAAAAAAGGCCTCCTTCTGCCTTTGATGACCTATATCGCAGGCCAGAGCAAATATTTTACGTCGTTTTTTTATCATTTTCTTCACTTTCACGCACTCCGGAGGAGGTACGTTACGGCTGATAAATTTATTACAGAACTCGTTGCTACTGTCACAAACCTTTTAAAAGTCATACTTTTTTTGCATGCCAAGCAAGTCAGAACGGTATGCTGTGGGTCGAGCCGAAAATTAAAAGAGCGTGCATTTGCAAATATCCATCCATTGCTTTTTTAATTATAATTATTAATTATAACTACCAGTATGTCCCATAACTCTTCGCGTTTTTTTTTCATTTTTCGCAAAATTTTGCTAAAATAATTGTTAACTAATTGTTGTTCTGATTCGCTTCATACTTTCGCCTTTTAGTGTCACATTTTTCAAAAATGATGAAATAAATGATGCCTCGTTAGAAACTAGAATGGCAGGTCTACCTGATAATCTGATCACTTTTTAAAAAAGTTAAAAAATTTAAAGCTAATTAGACGAAACCAAAAAAGTGGATACGGTATTGTATTGTTTTGTGTTGTTTGAATGATTTCCACTAGACTTATTTAACAAAGGGTATGAGCCTCCACAATGATAAAGATCGTGAAAAGATGAAGCCAGCTCACTAGCCTTCACGACTGGTCTTAATCAAAGGTTCGTGTTAATATTGACCAGACCACAGGTGTATCGGGTACAGTCCTGCTTTACACCTACTGTCAAATATATTCGAGTCTCACAAACCAATTATCTGTTAGCGACAGACCTGAAAATTTTTCAACCCTCATACTCATTGAATAATTCAGCAACAATTGTGAGTCTAAAAATTAACGATTCGATTAAAAAAGCCTGACAAATACCATCAAAGCATGGTCGATTTACAACAAAGAATTTTAATATTTTTTTGCTAACAGACAGAAAAAATCAAATCTGGAAACTCGAGAAGCATGTCAAAACAGACTTTTACATATAAGTTAAATTACGGCTATTTCTACAAGTTCTACACGTGTAGCCTAGTGGGTTGGCTTTCATACTTTTTACTAGGGTTGGATTAGGTCGGTTAACCGAACCGGTCGGTTAACCGAAAACCGGGTTTAGCAAAATACCGGTTTATTTGCGACAAAAATTAACCGAAAACCGGGTACAGTTCGGTTAACCGACCGAAAATTTTTGAAAAAACCGGAACCGAAAACCGGGTTTGAAAAAAACCGGTTTTTTAAAACCGACCGATCCAAAAAAAAACCGACCGAATCCAACCCTACTTTTTACCAATTCAACACTATCCACATAAAAACGCCATCAAAAGTGAGATCATAAATAGGCACTAGAATTTTTGTTGGGCAATGCACTAAAATAACTGTGCTTTATAGAGATTCATGCTGGTTGTTCATCCAGAAGTCAAACACATCTTCCTCCCCTGTTGCTTCACCATCCAGCAAATGTCTTTGCTTACGACCACCTTTAGAAATTGTGCTTGAAGCAGTTGTAGAGACCCATTTAGCTGAACTATTACTTCTGCTCTCCCAATGCATTTGACCTTCTGGGATTAGATCTATAGCCCATGTCTAGGTAGATGTTGCTGGGGCAGGTACTGGCGGATGTTCTGCTCTGAAAAAACTTGTGATTTATTTGATAGCATACATACGATATTCGGTACTTCTATGGTTGGTCGCCCCCCCCCTTATTTTTTGAAAAATGACTTGAAGTCAACTTAGATTTTTCTTTTCGAGGTACTTGATGGTCATTTATGGTAATTTATAACATTTTTTTCACTATAACCACTATGAATGCATGAAAAAATATGCATAACGAAATTTCTATATGTGTTAGGCCCTAGAAAGTAAAATCACAATCGAAATTTATCACCTTTACCATCATTTGACTTTAAAGATTCTAAAATTTAGTCAACAATACTTTAAAATGACCATTTACCCCTGAGGAGTGAAAATTCAGAATTTTTAATTCGAAAAGTGTTTAGAAATGTTTTTATTTATCTTTTTGAGCAGGAAAAATTAGTTTTGGAGGTGGTTTCAAGTCATTCTCTAAAAAATAGGTGGGAACCAACCATAGAAGCACCCTATATTCTTAGACTAAGCAGGACCCCGTAATACGACCTCTAAGTAGGTCCGACTATTTGAGTGGGTCTACCAGACCATGCCTCAAAGTATGGGACCGCGTAGAAAAGACTCTTCGTCTACTTTAAGGCCCCTTAGGTGTTGCCTTATGTAGTGGTTCGCTAATGTGGGAATACGCTTCGAGTAAATTTGTCGCCTACTAGTCGACTTGAGGGATGCTGGAAATTTTTTTCTGAATCATTGAACTTCTATACGGATTTTTCAACTCGCTGTTGCGTCTTCGACGCAAGTGATGTCTACAAAATTCTTCACTTTCCCAGCCAGGGGTTTGGTTGCCTATTGGTTAAGGCGATTCCCTGCGGATCCAAAGAGAGTGGGATCAGATATCCCGTCCATTCCCCTTTTTCCAATTCACGAGCTAGTGGCCGTGGCCGCTCGCGACATCGCCTTCTAACAAAACCATGCCTAAAATTAAATTTTAAGGCCTTGTTTTGTTAGAAACCAAGCTGAAAAATGTGTATAGAAGTTCAATGATTAGGAAAATTCTTTGAACTATTGGGGAGAAATTGTGAAACAGGTGAGCATGCCCTTTTAAAACTGAAATATTGTCTTGACTAACCAGAATCTTAAATTCTAGGGTAGCTCCTGGGTACCATACTTGCGCGCAGCTCCGGTGCGCCGCCAGTTAAAATTGGCCAAGTTGGAGCTATGGCGAGGGTTCACTGTGGAGAGACTAGACTGTAATAACTAAAATACCCCGATATCTCAGTGGTAATGTAGTGGTCATTAAAAGATGGTTCCAAAGATGCTTCCTGTCCCGAAGGGGGCTTGGAGTTGAGATGCGCACACCCACATACCTTAGACATGATTCCGAGCAAGACTCTTGATCATAAAATGCATATAGAGGCTTTTTTGCCTAACTTCGCTCAAGAAAACAAGGTAGAATACCTCTATATAAGGTGGTTTACCTTGGTCCCCCAAGCAAAACCTCCTATTTTGGTCAAAAATTTTTTTTTGAAAAATCAATTTTTTATGTAGAAAAATGTCAGAAATTATTCTTTTTATTGGTTTAAGCATATAAAAATTACTTAGACGACGTTTAAACATGATTTTCAAAATAGTGAAAAATCCGCAAAACCACAACCCCCCCCAATAAGTACCTAGGGTTGGGCACCCTATCTACCTCCCTTTTCCCGCCCGCTCTCGGCCGAATTTTCTTTATACCTCCCCCTCCGTTTCTCCCCCCCCCCGCTACCAAAACTTTCCGGAAAGCTTTCCATGTAGCAACCCTAGTGGGCATGGTCAAACATATGTTTATTTCCAACCTTGTATTGGACATTGATGTTTGTTCTCAGCAACCTGTTGTTTAACGGCTTCAGTGGACGATAGTTGAAAGACCTGCAATATTATCCTCATTTTTCGATGGAATGAAATGATCTTATATTACATGTAAACAGGGTTGTTTGAGGCACTCGACGAAAAACTGGCTGGTTTTTCTTGTTTGGTCTGCTGCAAGTTGTTCCAGATGGACAACTGCAAACAATTTTACTGATATACCAGTTGCTTGAATTGGTGGTTTTGACTTACGTCTTCAGCTGTCAGGTATATGGGATTGTTCATAACCACCCAGGTGACAGTTTCGTAGCAGCCTGGATAGGTGAGTGAGCCTATAATTTAAGTTTGGGAATCAAAATTTCAAGACACCCCAAGGGACCTGCCTAAGGGTGATGTCATATCGAGGGTTCATTTGACTAAATTTTACTCAAAGCTGACCAAATTAGTCAATTTTCGGTGTCGTTATATCGAGGGTTGACTGTATATGCAGTTAAAAAGTCAAGTCAGTCGAGGTCTGTTTAAGGTCTCGAGGTCTCTAAACACTGTAATAGAACCCGCGACACTTTTTTTTCTATCAAACCTCCAAAATTTTAAAAAATTGAGGCCGATCTCAAGATTTCTGGGTATAAAATCAAACTCATAAAAGCGCAATCGGTAGAGCTAGTGGTAGTTAAAAAAACGCAGTAGGCTGCTCTGCAAAATATTTACTCTGCCAGGAGATACAGACCCTCGGACCAGAGAAAAGGCTCTATTGGACAGAGGGCTCTATTAGAGATACTAGAATTTGGGGATGCCGCGATGCGGCACCATCGCTGGCGCCGAGGACCTGCATAGGGTACTTGCAAAGTCAAAAAAATCATACATGCTACCACCAGGATTTGATCTGTAACCAGTGCTGGGCATTTCAAAATTTTTGCTCCTGCTCCTGCTCTTGGCTCCTGGCTCAAAAATTTTTGCTCCCGCTCCTGCTCTTGGCTCCTGGCTCAAAAATTTTGCTCCCACTCCTGCTCTTGGCTCCTGGCTCAAAATTTTGCTCCGCTCCTGCTCTTGGCTCAAAAATTTTTGCTCCTGCTCCTGCTCTTGGCTCCTGGCTCAAAAATTTTTGCTCCCGCTCCTGCTCTTGGCTCCTGGCTCAAAAATTTTGCTCCGCTCCTGCTCTTGGCTCCTGGCTCAAAAATTTTTGCTCCTCCTGCTCTTGGCTCCTGGCTCAAAATTTTTGCTCCTGCTCTTGGCTCCTGGCTCAAAAATTTTTGCTCCCTCCTGCTCTTGGCTCAAAATTTTTGCTCCCGCCTGCTCTTGGCTCCTGGCTCAAAAATTTTGCTCCCGCTCCTGCTCTGGCTCAAAATTTTGCTCCCCTCCTGCTCTTGGCTCCTGGCTCAAAAATTTTTGCTCCCGCTCCTGCTCTTGGCTCCTGGCTCAAAAATTTTTGCTCCCGCTCCTGCTCTTGGCTCAAAAATTTTTGCTCCTGCTCCTGCTCTTGGCTCCTGGCTCAAAAATTTTTGCTCCTGCTCCTGGCTCCTGGCTCAAAAATTTTGCTCCCCTCCTGCTCTTGGCTCCTGGCTCAAAAATTTTGCTCCCGCTCCTGCTCTTGGCTCCTGGCTCAAAAATTTTGCTCCCTGCTCTTGGCTCTGGCTCAAAATTTTGCTCCTGCTCCTGCTCTGGCTCCTGGCTCAAAATTTTTGCTCCTGCTCCTGCTCTTGGCTCCTGGCTCAAAATTTTGCTCCTGCTCCTGCTCTTGGCTCCTGGCTCAAAAATTTTTGCTCCCGCTCCTGCTCTTGGCTCCTGGCTCAAAAATTTTTGCTCCCGCTCCTGCTCTTGGCTCCTGGCTCAAAAATTTTTGCTCCCGCTCCTGCTCTTGGCTCCTGGCTCAAAATTTTTGCTCCGCTCCTGCTCTTGGCTCCTGGCTCAAAAATTTTGCTCCCGCTCCTGCTCTTGGCTCCTGGCTCAAAATTTTGCTCCCTCCTGCTGGCTTGGCTCAAAAATTTTGCTCCTGCTCCTGCTCTTGGCTCCTGGCTCAAAAATTTTGCTCCCGCTCCTGCTCTTGGCTCCTGGCTCAAAATTTTTGCTCCTGCTCCTGCTCTTGGCTCCTGGCTCAAAAATTTTTGCTCCCGCTCCTGCTCTTGGCTCAAAAATTTTTGCTCCCGCTCCTGCTCTTGGCTCGGAGCGGAGAATCTCGGAGCCAAGAGCGGAGAATTGCCCAGCACTGTCTGTAACCATGATTTGGTCCTGAAAGGAAACTAAAAATTTTCTTCAAACTGCCTTGGTCCCCCTGTGGTTTTTGACCAAACTTTAAAAGGGCCATAACTTTTTTTGTGACGGTCGACCGTAACTTTTCAAACAGTAAATCGACCACGCTGAGTCGAATGGCGTTAACAGATTTTTGATCTGATCGACGGAACACCCCTAACATTTTTTTGTGACAGACAGACGGAAAATGGGTAAAGGGGGAAATACGGCGCAGTCAAACCCCGGATTAACGTAAACTCACATTAACGCAAGCCCCGGATTAACGTAACCTTTTTTTCAGTCCGCTGAAGTTATGTTAATCTGGGACTTGACTGAACTTTACAAAATTCTATTTTGGAACTCAAGTGCTACGTTTTTTCTCCTTCTCAAAAAATCATGTTTTACTATTGTTCAAGTAGGCAAACCTTCATAAGTCACATAGTGGTCGGTTTTTGGCAGTAGGTTGGCCGGATGAAATTTTTTCAGCCTGGTTTCCCTCTCTAAAATTTTTTCACTTTAAGTTTAACATCTTTTTTTTTTGGAATTTAGGAGCTGTTCTTATTCAAGCTTTCCATCTAAAAAGGATGTTTTTTGGATTTTTTGTAAAAAAATTAATGTTTTGGTGAATTTTTGGCTTTAAAGTAGAGATGATGATTTCCGTTTTTGCGATATGTGCGATGCGATATGTAATTTCAGGTGCGATATATCGCTGCGATATTTTTACCTTAAAATCGGATATGCGATATATTTTGAACAAAAAAATTCTTTATATACACCAACAACTCCACAACTAGATACCAGCAGACGAACACAAAATTCACCAATCAACAACTCAATACGAGAAATTTAGCGAAGGAAGGCTTTTGTTCAGGAAGATTAATTTCTCTGCGTTTGCTGGGCTCAAGTTGGACGATTTGGAGTCTTCAGAGTCGTCTTGCAAACATTGCATCTTGTCTCAGTTGTCGACGGCTTTGCGAAAAAGAATCCCCACCAAAAAGATGCGATATTTTTGAAAACAAAATGCGATATAGCGATGCGATATTTTTTCCTCAAATTTTGTGCGATATGCGATATATCGCATTGTCGTATGTCGTATGAAAGTACAGTCAAACCTCGATATAGTGGCCCCCTATTTAAAAAATAAAGGGACACTATATCGAGGTTTTCATTTTCAAATGGAAAAATTATTCAGTTTTTGAAAAACGACTGGAAAAATCGGAATCTTCACGATATTTGGGACCAGACTGTCAAAACAGAAGTGGTAAAAAACTTCGAAAATCAGGGTGAAAAAAGTGTCGGACCCAAGGCGGGAACGAACTTGAGGTGGGGGCCACTATATCGAGGTTTGACTGTATGTCTTTAAAGTAGAGATGACAACATCTCTACTTTAAAGACATACTTTCGAGTTGAAAAATAACCCGCAAAAAACCCGAAAAATGAATAAATTGTGAACCTTTGAGAAGCCAGAAGAAGAACAGTTTCGGTTTCTTTTCGCAAGCTCACCTTTGTAAGTGATGCTTTGTGAGGCTACAGTTAAGCGCCTAAGTTCTGTGTTAGACGTTTCTCCAATCTGAAAAAGCCAGTTCAAAATTGATGTGAGATTCTTCCATATATAAACCCTGCAAAAAATCCTTCTGCTTTCAATATAATTTTATACTCTACTTCCTCTAGTTTAGTTATATTATATGTTAGTTATATGTTTTAGTATACTCCGGTGGGGTCAAAATTTGCATTTCTTGGTGTCAATTCCCCACAAAGTGAAATTCCCTACAAAATAGCAAAAAAGGCTTTGTCAAATCAAATTCAGTGCCAAAAGTTACATGAAACTTCAATTTTATCGGAAATAACGAAAATCGTTCTGTCAGTAACTGGCCAAATACCAAATGTAGACCTGAATCTCTTCTAAAATCCTGGAAATCAGGTTGGGCCAAATTACTTGGCTGCTTGCTATCCTAGTTTAGTTAAAGATAATACGGTGATTGCTCATCAAATTTTTTTTAGATATTTTCGATTGTGTTCAAACACAGTAAATTATTTATTAACGATTTTTACCATATTAATAAAAATCTGATCAGTTAAAAATACCCACATCCACAATAACCGCAATAGCCAGCAGTCCCCTTGGCTGGCTCATGGCCTCAGTAAAGTTATCATATAGGTCAGAGTTAAAGGCCAGTAGTTGCACCTGGAACACACTTCACAATACAAAAATTTACCATAAAAGTCACAACAAAACCCACCTCAGCCGGAAACCTAACCTGGTCTACAGTGTGTTCGGAACCTCCTCCACCTGGAATGCCCTCCCTGACCAGTTGAGGAGTGCGGCTTTGTCCAAAGTGGAATGTAACTTGGTGAAGGTGGTAGTTGTAGGGGGTGGTTGGACCTCCACTTATGTTGACTGTATGTTCTTTTTGCTTGGAGGGCGACTTGGAGGTATTGGTGGAATCTGAGGGGTGGTTGAGCAGGGTGATCACTGGCATCTGGCCGGTGTTTCGGAAAGAGGCTTCTACCTGAATTGATTTTTGGAAATCTTGAATGAAGGTGTCGTCAGACTTTGATGTAATTTAACTCGATATAACAAACTTTGACTGGATTTTACTCCTAGGATTTATTCACAGGGTATACTATACATAATATTGCCTGGATAGAGTAATACCGTGCCAATGAAAGCACCATTTTTTTGCCCTTTGACTTGAAAATGGTCGTAACTTTTTTCTCTATTCAAAAAATTTGCAATTGGTTTCAGCTTGTAGCTAAACCACAGGCTACAAGATAATATATTGATAAAGTAAATACTGTTCGAAATATATATGATAAATCGAGTGTTTCCGAACTCTCGGATTCGCACCGCGGGAGTGCGGCTCCAGAGTGCAGATCCGCTTAAATTTAACCACATTTTTTAAATAATTTCTAATTCACTAATAGTTCATCTTGTAGCCATGTTTCTTAGCTATACGATGATACACAATTAAGGAATAAAGTAATAGCCATTTCTGAGTGAGGGGTTACTGCGTTAAATGTTTTAAATTACCCACTCACTCGGCTCAAATTGAGCAAAATTTGGGTTTTGGTCATGAACCATCCCCTAAACAGGAAAATTTACTGGGTCTTACTCTTAGGAATAAGTTATATTTCTTCACCTCGTGTCAAAAGGAGTGTACTACTACAAAATTTGACTGTGTAAAGTGTGAGAAAAATAAATTTACTGGATATCGAGCAATGTTCAGCTTGGAGAGATGCGGATCATATAAAAGTCTGGCTGGGTCAATGTTGATTGGGCTGAAAATTGAGTAGATGCTGAGAACATTTTCATGTTTGCTTTTTTCGGTTATAATTCGAATGGGACTGTTAACCTTTTTTGCCTATTAATTTGGACTCCGTTCAGTAGTTCGAAGGAAGCCCAAAAGGAAATTAAAATATTTCTAATGCAGGCAATGTTCTGCTTCTATCTTTACCTATATAAAGCCCAGGAAAAAAAGCGAAGGGAAAGTAAGAAAAGCATGAGTTTTTGGCCAGAGCCTCTATTAGAGCAGCCGAAAAGCAAAATTTTCGTTGAAAACAAAATTTAAGTTTTTTAAAAGACCGCAAATACCTTTCAGCGTTTTTGAGGCTTTCAAAATATTTCATTTTGCAAATCATATGGTACGCTGCGTAACTTACGCACAACGAGGCTGTATTTAATATTCTGTACGATACGTCTGTTCGTTTTTATTATTTTCTAATCCGTGTTATTATTGTCTTGATTAATGCCCAGTCATGGGTTGTCAGCCGTTCATTTGATGCTTATTTTGTTGGTTTCAGATATCGTTGCAAAGGTTTTTGCTCAAATCAGACGTCAAGCAATTAAAAAAAAATGGTATCGTCATGTTTTTATTTCGGTTTCTCTCTCATAAACACTCCCCTATTTCAGCGCGAAGTCATCTCGATTCATATTGGGCAAGCTGGCGTGCAGATCGGGAACGCGTGCTGGGAACTTTATTGTCGCGAGCATGGCATTGAGATGGATGGCAAGATCGCTCCTGAGAACAAGGTGAAGGCCGGCGATTCGTTCAGTACATTCTTCTCCGAGACGGGAAATGGACATTACGTCCCGCGTGCTGTGATGGCCGATTTGGAGCCAACTGTCGTCGGTTAGTTACCCCTTTAAGAATGCTCCTTCTGATTGTACCCGGATGGTTTTCAGATCAGATTCGTCATGGGCCGTACAAGAATCTATTCCATCCGGAGCAGCTGATCTCTGGCAAGGAGGATGCCGCCAACAATTACGCTCGTGGACACTACACAGTGGGCAAGACAATCATCGATCCGGTGTTGGATCGCATTCGTCGTATCGCAGACAACTGCAGTGGCTTGCAAGGTTTTCTCGTCTTCCATTCGTTCGGTGGTGGTACTGGTTCTGGCTTCACTTCTCTGTTGATGGAGCGTCTCAGTTTGGACTATGGTGCGAAGAAGTCCAAGTTGGAGTTCTCGGTCTATCCTGCTCCGCAAGTCTCTACTTCCGTGGTTGAGCCTTACAATTCGGTGGGCATTTTAACGTGGTCTTTCTCTCAACTAAGCTCGTTTATTTAAGGTGTTGACGACTCACACAACTTTGGAGAACTCTGATTGTGCCTTCATGGTGGACAATGAGGCTATTTATGACATCTGTCGCAGCAAGCTAGGGGTGGACCGTCCGTCGTACAGCAATCTCAATCGTCTGATTTCTCAGGTATTCTGTTTCTTACAATTTCCATATAATATGCTTACGTTCAGGTTGTCTCTTCGATAACCGCCTCTCTCCGTTTCGATGGTTCGCTGAACGTCGATCTGAATGAGTTCCAGACGAATTTGGTGCCTTATCCGCGAATCCACTTTCCGCTCGTCACCTATGGGCCGATTGTCTCTGCCGAAAAGTCGCATCATGACGCGTTTACTGTTTCTGACATCACAAATGCTTGCTTCCAGCCGACCAGTCAGATGGTGAAGTGTGATCCTCGAAACGGTAAAAAGTCGTCTAAGCAAGCTCCTGTTTAGACTTTATATTTTTCCAGGCAAATACATGGCCGTGTGCCTTCTCTATCGTGGTGATGTTGTGCCCAAGGACGTTAATACCGCTATCGCTTCAATTAAAGCCAACAAGTCGGTTCAGTTCGTGGATTGGTGTCCAACTGGTTTCAAGGTTAGCATTCTGTACATTGCTGTTTAATATCCGATATTTCCATTGTTCAGGTGGGGATCAATTATCAAGCGCCAACTGTTGTTCCGGGTGGAGATTTGGCAAAGGTTCCTCGCGCTGTCTGCATGCTTGCCAATACGACTGCTATTGCTGAAGCTTGGGCTCGCCTCGATCACAAATTCGACCTGATGTATGCCAAGCGCGCTTTCGTCCACTGGTACGTTGGGGAAGGCATGGAGGAAGGGGAATTCGCCGAAGCTCGTGAAGACCTTGCTTCTCTGGAGAAGGATTATGAAGAAGTGGCTGCCGACTCGGTCAAGGATGAAGAGCTCGAATATAACTAGGAACCAAGATCAGTTCCTCTTGATTTGTTGTTGACAATCCATTGAAATAAAAGCGTTCCTTAAAAGTGTCTCGATTATAACCCCTATTTTTTCCGATTTTTAAGGTTTTGCTAGGGTAATTTTCAAGTATGGTGCTTCATACTCTTCACTATGTCCTTAATAGCTTGGTTGTGATGATCGTATTTTTTCGCCCTAGTGTCCAAATTTGTTTTATTAATTTTAATCTCGGCGTCATAAGCATGTAGAAAAGTAATTTACCTCTGCATTTGTCCGATTCGGCACATCCTCCATTCCTTGTTAACCAAGCCCCAGAAGTCAGGTCCTACAAATATACAGCATTTTTTTGTACTAATTGTATTTTTTTAAATAATTTGGCGCCATCTTAATTAAATCTGAGAAGATTAGCTGTGTTGTGTGACCAGAGCGTAATGTTTGCAAAATTGTGTACAATTAAACACACCCATTATACAAAGTGGATACAAACACACTGTGCTCATCATCAACCAGGAAAACATTTAGAACAATAATGGAAATCGCAACCACGCAATACTCAAGCGTAATTCAAGACGCAGTAAGTGCTTGAGGAATAATAATAATTAAAAATAATCTATTCTAAAACACTAGTAAATTTAGCCAATTACGTGCTTCAACATGCGAGATTTATTAATAGATGGACGGAAGGAAGAGATTTACTTTTGCCAATTTCATCTATACTTTCAACCAAATTGGATATTTTATTAGAGAAAGCGGAGAAGAAATATTCTAGTATCCATTCAACCTTTGCTGAGTGCATTAGCCTAAATGGCTGGGAAGACTTTTTAGAAAGAATGTTTGTAAAGCCTTTGTGTTTTTGATTAAAATGAAAAGGCGGAAATCAAATTCCGTGTTTAGTGACTTTTTTTGGCAAGCTTTTAGTGGGCGGCTCAAGAATGGAGATTTGAGAAAAGAACTCTTTTTCAGTAATTGATGTAGGTGGGTGAACTATAAATAAGAAGGGAGATGTATTTGGGTGTTAAAAAAGAATTATTTATACAACTTATATTTTAATTTTTTTGGGGGAGTTTGTTAATTTTTAAAGAATAAAAAATTATTTTTGTGGTTTTGGTTAATTTTATAGAAAATGACTGTTGTTGTAAGTACGGTCTATTACTTTAAGCATCCAATACAATGGCCTATGGTCGTTATCCAAGTCGAGGATATTGCAAACCCATTTTCTGTTCCCAGTCTTGGGTATTCACAATTTTTTGAATCTAAATTTTAATTTTAACTCAAATTAAAAAAATGATAATTACCAGAGTACGACTGTAACTAAAAATATGTGCAAAATAAAGTTTCTGACATGAGAACACCTCGAATTTGTTTTTCACCACTTGCTAAAGAACACTTAATCTTGTTGGGTGGCAAACATACGACTTAAGTTAAATTCGTTAAGATCTCGTGCCCATGGCGACAAAAGTTGTGAGTAGAACCGATGTAGAGTTCCGAAAAAGCCAAAACAATGGTTTTGAACATACATATATTTAAGAGGTTGTCGAATACTAGAAATTATTGTATATTTTCCGCGGCTGTTCAGAACTATTGTGCGAATATTGCGGAGTTTTTTTATTGAAAATTTTTCAAAAAATATCCCAAATTTGTTTTTTTTTCGTGGGCAATTTTTCCGTGAATATTCCCATTCAGCAACTCTAGTTTTGAATCTTATGAAGTTGATTCTCGACATTTCTCGGCGGCCAAACAAATTATTTGCGCCTAGTTTTGCTCACTTTTTCTTTTTTTAACAAAAAAGTTGATACGACAAGCAGCCTAAAAATTAAAAAAAACAAGACAAAAAAGAACAGGCAATCTATTAAAACGCGATTTTCTTTTAGTTCCCCTGTGGCTTGGCCAGCAACCACGTGTAAATATTTCATTTAAAGCATGTTATAAAATGCAATATTGGCCAACCTCCAAACAAATCGTTGTCGAATGTCCATGGGTAGGTGTTCACTTCTCCAGTCTGGCGACCATTTCTACTACTGTCTCCTTCTGAACTAATTTGCAAAGGCACTAGTAGGCACAATAGAATGGCTGGCAATATAGACCTAGTTGGAGAAACCAGCACCCGATCTAGTGCCAAATTCATTCTATAACACACAATTTTCAAAAATAAACAAAGTTTGACACTGCAGAAAACAAAAATTAATTCACTAGCAGAATTAATAAAGTGGAATCAAATGTCCAGTGTCGGTATTTGCATCTTTTTGGTGGAAAAGGTTTATTAGAGGATTCTCTATTTAGTTCAAATCCCCTCAGATTTGCAGAGAAAATTAAAGAGGAATGTCAAAAACATTTATCCCTTTGCATAAGTCCACACAGCTGTATGGAAAAAGCATCGATTAATTTGTTGGACTTGACTTTTTAATAGGTGTGGTTTGAAGTGGCAAAAGTCATTTGATTCACATACAATATTTGAAAAAATCAATAACAGCACAAAATTTGTAGGGTTGTTGAGCGAAAAGCCGAAATGTCAAAAAAAAATTCTCCTGAAATTGCGTTTTCATCCATGTTGACACAAATTTTTTTGTAAAGTTTTATATTATAAGATAGCCTAGAATATAAGCTTTTTAATGACACCAAAATTGCGGTAGGGTCATATAAAAATTACGGATATTTACATAAAAACATTTTCGGCCTGAAAATCCTGAAGCCCGTTTTTCAGGCCGAAAATGTTTTTGGATAAATATCTTTGATTTTTATACGACCCTTACGCAATTTTGGTGTCGTTGGAAAACTTATGTTCTAGGATATTTTTTATTGTAAGATTTTATGAAAAAAATTCGATGTCAACATAGATAGAAACGCAATTTTAGGCGAAATTTTTTTTGACAGTTCGGCTTTTCGCTCAACAACCCTAAAATTCGCTCAAAATAAGCATACCGTATTTCTTCTAATTGCCGCACAGTCTCTAATTACCGCACACCCTTAACTTAAAAGACTTATATCTCGGAGCAGAGTGAATATTTTGCTAAGCTGTTTGATGCATTTTCTTAACTCCCACGAGCTCTACCGATTCCACTTTTCAGATCTTGGTTAAGCACCCGAAAATCTCTAGATCGAATTTGAAAATTTCCGATTTTCAGGTGATTGAAAAATAAGCGCACATGTGCGGCAATTAGAAGAAATACGGTATACACCGTATT
Organism: Ditylenchus weischeri; assembly: GCA_029231635.1. Classification (NCBI taxonomy): domain Eukaryota; kingdom Metazoa; phylum Nematoda; class Chromadorea; order Rhabditida; family Anguinidae; genus Ditylenchus; species Ditylenchus weischeri. The sequence continues at coordinate 21,444 of JAMRYI010000509.1, read as the reverse complement.
ATCTCTAATGAGCGCCCCGGGGCGCTTATTTTTCAACCCTCCGAAAATCTGAAAAAGTTTGGGTCGATCTCGAGTGTTTTGAGTGCACAACCAAAATTCGAAAAGCGGAGTCGGTAGAGCTGTGGGAGTTAAGATAATGCAAAAAACAGCTTTGCAACATATTTGCAACTCTGCCCCGAGATACAGACCCTCAAAATAGAGGGGGCGCTTATTAGAGATAATACGGTAGGTTATTTTTGGCGAAATATGCTCTTTTATCCTGTGCTCATCGCCATTTTTGTGTCAAAAAATCAGATTTTGACGTAAAATCTTCAAAATAAATAAGATTTGGAGTCCCCAAAATAAGGACAAATCTTATTGATAAGGACAGACCACATCCCTGATTAATGACAATACACACACCCTCACTCGATCACAATATACACCCCAGTCTGTTTGCCTTGGTCCCCCAAGCTGATTTTTTTTTCAAAAAATTTTTTGAACAAAAGTAAATAATTTAATTTTGAAAACAGTTGAAAAAAAATTAAAAGCAACTAAGAATTTTTTTTTTGAAAAATAAATCAGCTTGAGGTACCAAGTAGAGACAGAAACGGGACGGGATCCCGTCGGGATCCCGATCCCGCCCGAGCAGATTTTGAGCCAAAATCCCGTCCCGAAATCCCGCCCGATGACTTTCCAAAATTCCGATCCCGAAATTCGTTGAATCCCGATCGACAATTTTTATCCTTTTTATGGTCTTAAAGACACCAAAGACACCATGTCTCTATTTTTTCTGATGTATATGATTTATACAGAATTTTAGCTGCATATTTTAATATATATGAATAATCACCACCTACCCCTACCCGGTATTCTGAGAATTTGACCTTTTTTTATTCATAAAAATAAAAAATGCGAACGTAATTTGACCGTTTTTTGAAGAATTGGTCGCCTTTTTCTGCTCAATGCTCAATATCTTGTAAAAAAAATAAATAATAACGGGATCCCGACGGGATCCCGTTCAAAATTTTTAGCGAAAATCCCGATCCCGAAATCCAGCCCGAAGGCCTCTTTCTGTCTCTAGTACCAAGGCAAACCGATTGGGGTGAATACTACGATTTAGCCAAAATATTCAAAATTCGAAATTGTAATCGAGACTTGGAAATTTTCAAATAAAAATTTAAAAAATCCAAATATAATAACTTAAACAAAATCGGCTCTAATGTCACATACTTTTGAAACATTCTCAAAAATGTGCATTTCATCAATTTTATGGAAATGGATTTTTTTTTGGAGAATATATGATAAGTGATTTGACAGTGGAAAACGTGAAAGTCTTTTTTTAATTCTCGTATCAAGGAGAAGGAAATGAATCTTGAGGTTTAAAATTTGCCTACAAATCTTCAGCTTATTAGAACACAAACAAAAAAATTAAAAAAAAAAAGAATGGAAACACACAAATAGGAATGCAAACAAGTAAATTAGTTTCAAAAGGATAAATTCAATTTCAATCGATTTTTTCACCATGTTCCCACGAAGTAAGGCAAAACTTTTCATTGTCACATTTATTGAGAAGTTACATCTGCTTAATAAATAAAAACAATTGATTGAAAATTTTCACAAAATTGTATGTACGGGGTATCAAATATTTTAGAGTTTAAAATGTCCGCAACTTTTAATGAGGTTGAGGACAAGTGAAAAGCAGAAGCCATTTCGAGTATAAAACTCATTTTTGTGGTTAAATTTGTGGAGAATTTTTGTGTAGTTTTACTAGAATATGTTGTTGCCACAGATGTGGCTATTCGTAGGCGCCGAGGACCTGTGTGGGGAACACACGCTACAAAAATGATGCATGCTACCACCAGGAATTGAACCTGTGACCTAAATAATTAGAGATGATGGCTTGACCATTTCGGAATGGGACGCGGGACGGGACGCGGGACGGGACAGGTCAAAAAGTTATATCGGGACGGTACCCCGGGACAGGGAAGATTTTCGGGTCGATCATAAAAATTTCCGATCGGGAATTTCAATCCTATATGCTTTATTCATGCTAGAGATGTGACGGGACGGGACAATTCCGTCCCGTCCCGTTAATTTTAGAGAATCGTCCCGTCCCGGAATCCCGCCCGGAAATTTTTTGGCACCTGTCCCGTCCCGGTGTCCCGTCCCGAAATTTTTAAATTTGAATTCTGACCCGTCACGAAAAGGTCAAGCCATCATCTCTAATTCATGCTTCAATTTCCAGACGTTTGACATTCTTCCGATTGATTCACGTTTGTTGGGCTTCCTGTAAGATCTGATTCATGGTACAGTCAACCCTCAATATAACGGCCCGCAGTGGGACCGGCCGTAGAGGGACGTTATACCGAGGGTCCGTTATGTCGAGGGTTGACTGTAATTACGAGTTGAAGGTAGTTGTTGAAAAATTGAATTTTTTCGGGACGGGACGAGACGGAATTTAAATAATTTTTTTTTCGGGACGGGACACCGGGACGGGTTTAAATTTTTTTTGTCTCGAGAGGAATTCGAATTTTAAAACATAAAAAGTGTGACTTTAAAGTTTAACACTTGGTGTGATTTTGTCAAAAATTATTTTTAACTGGAACGTCTGACCACCGAATCGATAGAGACAAATTTCAGCTACAAGATTTTGTTAAAACATCTGAGATAAGAAAACAAAATTTTAGATAAAAAGGTTGGTGATGTTAGTGTGGCCCAGGTGTGATAGTGCGACTTTTGAAGACACTGTCAACAACACTGTTAAAAAAAACATACTGAAGGAGGACTTGAACAAGGACGAAAAAAGTTTGTTGAGAATATTTTTACATTTGAGAAAATAAAAATTTCAAATGACTATACTTCTCTTCTTTTCCAAAACTTACGTAAAGTACGCGTGCAGTTGACGCCTAATAATTTGGCAGCCTAGCAGATTGATCCGATGGTGTAATTTTGTTTTAATTCGTTGCTGGCCAACCAAATCAGGCTCTTTCAAAGTGCCGATTTATCGAGGGTTGACTGCACAGTCGACGCCTAATAATTTGCCACTCTTAGGGTTTGATCCGAGGGCGCCGAAGGTTCATTGAGTTTTAGGACAAATAAGTATGGTGAATTGATTGAAATCATTTCCATGATTGATTCATTGTCAGCAATCGCCTTAAATTTGCGATTTAATGCAAATCACCATCAAAATAAATGAATCCAGCTAGAAGCCATATATTGGGTTGTAACATAAGTCATGGCGGTTTTTTAGTAATGAATTTTATTCGCTAATTATCACACACATGCGATATACTTTACATGGAAAGCTCATTCTCTGCTCTACAAGATCTTTGTTATTGTTTTTCTGGAATAATCAATTCTTGGTAATTTGTAGGCATAAACGATGGAGTGTCAAGTGGACAAGGATTTGCATTTTCGACATCACTTGCTTTTCGCTTTCAATCGTGGTGCGAAGGCTACAAAAGCAGCTAGGGAAATTTGTGCGGTTCACGGAGAAGATGCTATGCCAGAAAGAACAGCTCAAAACTGGTTTCTCAAGTTCAAAAGCGGAAATTTCGACCTTAATGACGCGCATCGCTCTGGCCGACCATCTGAGTTTGACGAAGAGCGTTTGCACTTTTGAAGGAGGATGGTTATCAAACCACTCGAGAGCTGGCGGAACAAATTCTTTCTGGCATAGCATCTTCTCCGTAAACCGCACAAATTTCCCTAGCTGCTTTTGTAGCCTTCGCACGACGATTGAAAGCGAAACGTAAGTGATGTCGAAAATGCAAATCCTTGTCCACTTGACACTCCATCGTTTATGCCTACAAATTACCAAGAATTGATCATTCCACAAAAAACAATAACAAAGATCTTGTAGAGCAGAGAATGAGCTTTGCATTGGTGTGTAAAGTATATCGCATGTGTGTGATAATTAGCGAATAAAATTAATTACTAAAAAACCGCCATGACTTATGTTACAGCCCAATATATCAGTCAAGATCCTTCAAAGTTTTAAAACTAAATTTTTCAAGTAATTTTCAAGGGAACGAAAAATCGAAAAGCCATTCTCAGATGGTAGTTGGAATCGTCATTATTCGATCTGAGATCCTGGTGAATTGTATCGTTATCCAACAGGCTTCGAACCTGAGACATTCCACAGGTTCAAGTGCTCCGAATTTTGTCTAAAAATACATGTTTTTACCAAAAATATATTTTGGTCGAACATTTAGCGTTAAATCGAAAAATTAAAAATCGGCGCTACGGAGTATACCCCCAAATGAAATTTTTTTTGAACTTTTTCAAAACACCATTTTAACCATTTTTAAGCATTTCCTACACGTTGAACACGATAAAAAGGTGTTTTCACCTACTTTTTTCTATAAAAAGTCGATTTTTAAATCTTGAATTTTGGTATTTTTAGTTGATTTCTGTTTATTATAACTTAGTAAATCAGATGTTGAGGGTACCTTGACCCCAAAAAGATGGAATTTGAACATAGTTTTGTTGACTGGGGCCTACCGCATAAAGAAACTCTGGTATGCATACATTTTCATGCATCCAGAGTCACTTTCGAGTGATTTGCGTCTAAGGTATGTGGGTGTGTGCATCTCAACCCCAAGCAACCAAGCCCCCTGCGCCTCCGAAGGGGGCTTGGTCGGTTACAGATGCGCGCACTCACTTACCTTAGACATAATTCCGAGCAAGACTCTTGATCAAAAATGCATTTAGAGGCTCTTTTTGCCCAGCTCCAGTGACCAAAACATGGTAAAACAGCCAAATGGTCGAAATTTCAAAATGCCCAAAACTCAATTTTTTATTGACCAGAACACAAAAATAATGTCTTTTTTGAACTTCTGAGGTGATTTTAGGTTGATATAGGGTGTTTGGAAACACTTTAAAAAAATTTCATTTGGGGGGTATACTCCGGTAGGGTAAAAAAATCCATGCCTAAATTATGGGCAAAAAATCGTAAAATAAATAATTTGCAGCATTTTAATGGTGGTTAGTCAAAGAATATTTTGGAAAATAAATAGGCGGCACAGCAGGAGCTTGTTTCCCGAATTCATATTCAAGTAGTATGAAGACCAGCAGCTAGGGCGGCCTTTTCCTAATAATACTACTACTTTTTATTTTGTTTTTGGAATAGCCTGAGAATTGATTAATTTCTGGTTGTTCAGGCCGCACACTTAAAGCCTTTTAAACCACACTAATCCTCCTTGTTTTGTGCTTGTTCTTTTTTATTTTCATAAAACAAATTAAAGTGACACCCAGAAGAAATATTTGCGCGCCACTTTCCATGGGTAGCGGCCAATAGGCTATAGAACAAAATAAAATTGTTTGGTGGTAAGCCAAAGGATTAGTGTGTAGGCTGGGCAGCAAAATGTTTTCTAAAGTGACTGTAGCTGAAGTGCGCCCTCAAAAGTCTGAATTTCACCAGCAAATTACTAAATCCCGCCGACAAATTTCACATTTGCATTTTTCTTTTGCTTTTTGTTGAACATTTTTAATTTTTTTGCACTATCATGCAGCCCTGAAACTTGGCTTCCTAACGTGATATCAAAATTTACTGAATATTTAGGGGACTACTAAGATTTGGACGTTTTAAAATTTAGTTTTTTGATATCTAAATCTCAGCATTTCTTATAATCTCTCTCGATGTCACTCATCGGCAGCCCTTGACAAAAATTTTCAGAGGTGCCCGAATTTTTTTGAGACACCCTGAGTCGTATGCAACCCTGGAGTCGTATGCAACCCTGGAGTCGTATGCAACCCTGGAGTCGTATGCAACCCTGAGTCGTATGCAACCCTGAGTCGTATGCAACCCTGGAGTCGTATGCAACCCTGAGTCGTATGCAACCCTGGAGTCGTATGCAACCCTGGAGTCGTATGCAACCCTGGAGTCGTATGCAACCCTGGAGTCGTATGCAACCCTGGAGTCGTATGCGAGGGTTGAACTGACTGCTGGGGCCAGGGTTGAACTGACTGCTGGGGCCAGGGTTGAACTGACTGCTGGGGCCAGGGTTGAACTGACTGCTGGGGCCAGGGTTGAACTGACTGCTGGGGCCAGGGTTGAACTGACTGCTGGGGCCAGGGTTGAACTGACTGCTGGGGCCAGGGTTGAACTGACTGCTGGGGCCAGGGTTGAACTGACTGCTGGGGCCAGGGTTGAACTGACTGCTGGGGCCAGGTTGAACTGACTGCTGGGGCCAGGGTTGAACTGACTGCTGGGGCCAGGGTTGAACTGACTGCTGGGGCCAGGGTTGAACTGACTGCTGGGGCCAGGGTTGAACTGACTGCTGGGGCCAGGGTTGAACTGACTGCTGGGGCCAGGGTTGAACTGACTGCTGGGGCCAGGGTTGAACTGACTGCTGGGGCAATAGTTGAACTTAGCCCAAAAAACTAACCCAAAATTGGATTGCTGAAAACTTCTCCGATTTCATTAAGGTGGACTCCCATTGGGGTAACAATCCAACCATTGTGGGTGAGTGGGCCCCCAACTCTAATGATTTGAACTTCATGGATTATTTTGACTGGCTCTACTTACAGTCAAAAGCATGCTCAAGTGCCCACAACTCAATCGCAGCATTGAAGGCATCTCTCGTCCAAGAGGGGGTATAACATTCCACAACATATGATTCAAAAAGCTATTGACAGCTTTCCTAAACGTCTTAAGAAATGTATTGAGGCTAAAGGTGGCCATTTTGATGATTAATTATTTGTGTTTACATATCATTCGAAAGAGGAGCGAATGGGCTACACATCTGTATATTTATAAATTTTTTCTGAAATAAAAATTGTTATTAAAAATAAGTTTTAGAGTCTGCAAAAGACTTGTGGGACACTCGTTAAATTTCCGAAAATCGATCGTTTTTAGGGTTTTTCTTTGAATGGGTTGGTTGATATTTTCTGACTTATATTTACAAGTTGATATATAAAAGGTGCCAAGATCCTGGGCTTAACTTTGAGCTATATACAGAGAAAAACAAACTCATGACAAGTCAATTAAAATTTAAAGCCGGCTCAACCGAGTGCCGGATAACTGGAGTGTCAGTTGACAGAGATAAGCCAATCTCAGCCAAATGAAGTATATTTAAGGTGCCGGAACCGAGGTGCCGGATAACTGAGTGTCAGTTGACAGAGCATAAGCCAATCTCAGCCAAATGAAGTATATTTAAGGTGCCGGATAACCGAGGGTGCCGGATAACTGGAGTGTCAGTTGACAGAGCATAAGCCAATCTCAGCCAAATGAAGTATATTTAAGGTGCCGGATAACCGAGGGTGCCGGATAACTGGAGTGTCAGTTGACAGAGCATAAGCCAATCTCAGCCAAATGAAGTATATTTAAGGTGCCGGATAACCGAGGGTGCCGGATAACTGGAGTGTCAGTTGACAGAGCATAAGCCAATCTCAGCCAAATGAAGTATATTTAAGGTGCCGGATAACCGAGGGTGCCGGATAACTGGAGTGTCAGTTGACAGAGCATAAGCCAATCTCAGCCAAATGAAGTATATTTAAGGTGCCGGATAACCGAGGGTGCCGGATAACTGGAGTGTCAGTTGACAGAGCATAAGCCAATCTCAGCCAAATGAAGTATATTTAAGGTGCCGGATAACCGAGGGTGCCGGATAACTGGAGTGTCAGTTGACAGAGCATAAGCCAATCTCAGCCAAATGAAGTATATTTAAGGTGCCGGATAACCGAGGGTGCCGGATAACTGGAGTGTCAGTTGACAGAGCATAAGCCAATCTCAGCCAAATGAAGTATATTTAAGGTGCCGGATAACCGAGGGTGCCGGATAACCAGGTGCCGGATAACTGGAGTGTCAGTTGACAGAGCATAAGCCAATCTCAGCCAAATGAAGTATATTTAAGGTGCCGGATAACCGAGGGTGCCGGATAACTGGAGTGTCAGTTGACAGAGCATAAGCCAATCTCAGCCAAATGAAGTATATTTAAGGTGCCGGATAACCGAGGGTGCCGGATAACTGGAGTGTCAGTTGACAGAGCATAAGCCAATCTCAGCCAAATGAAGTATATTTAAGGTGCCGGATAACCGAGGGTGCCGGATAACTGGAGTGTCAGTTGACAGAGCATAAGCCAATCTCAGCCAAATGAAGTATATTTAAGGTGCCGGATAACCGAGGGTGCCGGATAACTGGAGTGTCAGTTGACAGAGCATAAGCCAATCTCAGCCAAATGAAGTATATTTAAGGTGCCGGATAACCGAGGGTGCCGGATAACTGGAGTGTCAGTTGACAGAGCATAAGCCAATCTCAGCCAAATGAAGTATATTTAAGGTGCCGGATAACCGAGGGTGCCGGATAACTGGAGTGTCAGTTGACAGAGCATAAGCCAATCTCAGCCAAATGAAGTATATTTAAGGTGCCGGATAACCGAGGGTGCCGGATAACCGAGGGTGCCGGATAACTGGAGTGTCAGTTGACAGAGCATAAGCCAATCTCAGCCAAATGAAGTATATTTAAGGTGCCGGATAACCGAGGGTGCCGGATAACTGGAGTGTCAGTTGACAGAGCATAAGCCAATCTCAGCCAAATGAAGTATATTTAAGGTGCCGGATAACCGAGGGTGCCGGATAACCGAGGGTGCCGGATAACTGGAGTGTCAGTTGACAGAGCATAAGCCAATCTCAGCCAAATGAAGTATATTTAAGGTGCCGGATAACCGAGGGTGCCGGATAACTGGAGTGCCGGATAACTGTGGTTTGACTGTATATAGCTGACAACCCGGTGCTACGATGTAAACAAAACTTGTGCACAAAAAAAAATAGATAAGCAACATTAACATCAGAATTGCAAATTTTTCTGCAACAATGCCCGAAAATTAAAGCGCCTAAAAACACAACAGTAAAAAAATCTGCTAATATTTTATCGGACCTCCCTTTTTGAAGAAAGCCGGCCGCAAAATTAAAAGGGCCAAGAATGTTCTGAAAAAGTGTTTGGTACCAAGGCCAAGGAAATATTTTTTTAATAAGCCTTAAGCTCTACACAAATTTGAAAACCTTTTCAAAAAACACGAAAAGTAAAACGACCTGCAAAAATATTTTGCTCAAAAGCTCCATAAATGACTGCTACTAATAAATTCCTACAGCCGAAAAAATCCAAGAATATTTTAATCCCTTAGCCAGCTGCATTACCCACTATAATGATGTCCGTAAAGGCAATGGTTTGCCCTCTTTTACTCTCAAAAAAATATTCTCATGGCTTATGGAAAAGGGGGCATATTGACTTTGAGGGAGTTGGAAGGAATGCCATCCATCCCACCATGATCCCACTTAAGTCAGGTCCAGGGAAATTCAACCCAAAATTATATTTAGTATTGGTATTATTAGAGCACCCTACTTAATTCTAGGGCTTTCTTTGCTATCGTCTTTGTCCATTCTTTCATTGAAGAAATTCTGGAAGCACAAAAGAGTCCAATTTTATCATTCCAAAGTTTAGAGATGTAGGTCCCCTTATAGATGCAGCCGTATCGGTGTAAATGTTGCTCAAAACTCAGGCTCAAAAACACAAATAGGAAATCATTTCGTTAGACTTTATGACCTAACTTTGAAATCTTATGACTAAGAGTCGACAGTTTTTAAAGAAAGACGTTTTGGAAGGGGGTAAAGCTTTTTTCGGTACTTCTGCTGTTTACACGCCCCCTCATATTTTTTTTTTGAAATTGCGAATTTTGCAACGTTTTTGCACATTATTTTTGAACATTTTGGTTGTCATGCATTATCGGGACTACCTGGTTTTACTTAGAGATGATGACGGGACGGGACAATTCCGTCCCGTCCCGTTAATTTTAGAGAATCGTCCCGTCCCGGAATCCCGCCCGGAAATTTTTTGGCACCTGTCCCGTCCCGGTTTCCGTCCCGAAAAAAATATTTAAATTCCGTCTCGTCCTGTCCCGAAAAATTCAATTTTTCAACAACTACCTTCAACTCGTAATTACAGTCAACCCTCGATATAACGGACCCTCGGTATAACGTCCCTACACGGCCGGTCACACTGCGGGCCGTTATATTGAGGGTTGACTGTACCATGAATAAGATCTTACAGGAAGCCCAACAAACGTGAATCAATCGGAAGAATGTCAAACGTCTGGAAATTGAAGCATGAATAAAGCATATAGGATTGAAATTCCCGATCGGAAATTTTTATGACCGTCCCCAAAATCTTCCCTGTCCCGGGGTCCCGTCCCGATATAAATTTTCGACCTGTCCCGTCCCGCGTCCCGTCCCGAAATTTTTAAATTTGAATTCTGACCAGTCCCGTCCCGAAAACGTCAAGCCATCATCTCTAGTTTTACTGTCATTTATGCGTCCCACGATATTGAAAACATATTAATTTTAATTATCTTATGGTTATCGTCCATGCTTATTCTTGCAGTTTCGGCTAGATGGAAGCAGCTTGTAATTTTGTAGCAGTTTGACACTCTCTTCTTCTCCTCTCGGCAATTCGCGAAACTTCATACCTAAAACTCAACCGAAATTATTAACAACAATTCTAATAATACCAACAAGGTGAACAAAACAATTCAGTTCTGTTTCTGGGTATTTTGATGTCGCGTCAAGACAATTTTATGCATTCATTAGCATAAATGACAGTAAAACCAGGTAGTCCCGATAATGCATGAGAACCAATATTTTTGTTTGTCGTCCGTTGCTTTTTCATTTCTCTCTGTTTTTTTAAATTCTCTCTTGCTGTTTCACCAAAATTTACAAAAATCTCACATTCCTAACGTTATTTTAATTACAGATGGAAGAGCTAAACGGTTTCACACTCGCAAATCTCTACGAAAGGATTCTCAATTTTTTTTCATTTGTGGTCCATAATATCGATTGTTTATTCTGTTGAAAGTGTTTAGTAAAAAATCATTTCGATGTTTCATTCTAAGTTTGAAAAAATATGAGGGGGCGTGTAAACAGCAGAAGGACCCTTTTTTCTGTAGCCAAATGTTTCTTTTTTGTCGCCAAAAAAGTTTTGGCCAAAATACTTTTTCTGGTAGTTAAAATGTTTTTCTGTCGTTCAAAGTTTTTAGTGTAGTTTTCCTTGACAGTTTAAATCGGGCATACTTTTTTTTTGATTCACCTTTTTGTGTCACACTTTTTAAACTTTTGTTGCAATAAATGGTACAGTCAAACTTCTCTATAAGCTACACTCTTCATAAGCTATACCTCTATATAAGCTACAGTTGAAAAATATTTAGTTGGTTCTGAATGAAATAAAGGCGAACGGACCTTCTCCATAAGCTACACTCTCCATAATCTAAAGCTGGGGCGGTCCCGACCGGCAAACTGACGCTCTATTTAAGCAACAGTCGAAAAAAACAGTATTGCATTCAAAGATTTGGCAAGAGTCCCTTTTACCGAGTCCTCTCAAAAGTGTGTTTCGAACACTTTTTAAAGTTTCCCAGATTTTTATTAGACTAGAAAAGATGTTTTTAGGTGGCGGACGGACACGGGGAGAGTTGACTGTATGGGGAGAGTTAACTGTATTAGGATAGTTGACTGTATTAGGATAGTTGACTGTACTAAGAGAGTTGACTGTTGGGAGAGTTGACTGTATGAAGAGAGTTGACTGTATTGGGAGAGTTGACTGTATTAGGATAGTTGACTGTACTAAGAGAGTTGACTGTATTGGGAGAGTTGACTGTAAGGGGAGAGTTAACTGTATTGGGAAAGTTGACTGTAAGGGGAGAGTTAACTGTACTGGGAAAGTTGACTGTATTAGGATAGTTGACTGTTGGGAGAGTTGACTGTATTAGGATAGTTGACTGTTGTGATAGTTGACTGTATTGGGAGAGTTGACTGTATTAGGAGAGTTAACTGTACTGGGAAAGTTGACTGTATTAGGATAGTTGACTGTATTGGGAGAGTTGACTGTATTAGGATAGTTGACTGTTGGGAGAGTTGACTGTATTAGGATAGTTGACTGTATTGGGAGAGTTGACTGTATTAGGATAGTTGACTGTATTGGGATAGTTGACTATACTAAGAGAGTTGACTGTTGGGATAGTTGACTGTACTAAGAGAGTTGACTGTTGGGATAGTTGACTGCATGGGAAAGTTGACTGTATTAGGAGAGCTACACTCTACTTACGCTACACTCTCCATAAGCTACAGCTTGGATCGGTCCCGAGGGTGTAGCTTATAGAGAAGGTTGACTGTACTTCTCTAGAAACCAGAATCTCAGGGCTACCTGATAGTGTAATTACTTTAGCATAATTAAAAAATTCACAGCTAATTAGACAAAACCAAAATTTGCACCAAAAAAGCTTTTTGCAGTAAAAAAAGCTTTTTCCGTTTAAATCAAGCTCAATTAATTGCTTATTAAAATGTTTTGAAAACGCCGAGAATTTTATTTTTTATGAACGGCAGGAAAATTTCGGCCCGTCCCGCCAAAGTTAAAAAAACCAAAAAGAAAGAAAGCAGCAGCTGGCCTGAGAAGGAATTACGTGGATGGATGGTGATTTAACACGGTGATTTAAGTGTTGTCAACAGCCGACTTCCTGAAGCAAGTGATAGTCACAATCTGGATGGAGCCCTTTTCTTTGTTAATTAAAAATGCAATGTTGAGTGTTAGACTTGATTCATATTGGAGATTTCCCAATAAAGTAGATGTGCAGTCACAGGTAAATATTTCCCAGTGGAATACCACCAACTCTTGGGTTACCATTACCACTGGGAACTCAGTGGTAATATCTAAAATACACTGGATACCCGGAGCACTTGAACCTGAGCCGCATCCTCCTCCCCCCACTCACCTGAACCTGAGCCCACCAGTCAAATCAGCTTGGGGGACCAAGGCAAATTTTTTTTATAAAATTTTTGACTGCACTATTTTCTCATCTAAAGCCTCAAAAACATTTTTTAATCATGTTTATACAAAAAAATATTGGTATAAAAAATTGAAAATAGTTAATGTAGGGGGGCCCGTTTGTTAGAGCATTTACGGTAAGTTAAAAAATCCGTACAGAAATCCAACGATTAAGAAATGTTTTGAATTGGCGGGGGTGGGGAGGACCCACCAGACCACCGCGAGCATGGTCCTTTAAGGTACAGTCAACACTCGGTTAACCGCTACTCCAGTTAACCGCCACTCTAAATGTTGTTCATCTGGCTGAGATGGGCCTATTCTCCGTTACTTGAACCCCCAGTTAACCGCCTTCCTCGGCTGTCCACCACCCTAAGCCGGTGCCGTTGACTTTATATAAGCGGAAGCGTATTCTTATTCAAAATCCCATATTTTTTGACATGAGAGATAAGGCCACTTGTATTGTTTTCTCAAAATGCATGTTGTCAACTACGAAAATATTTTTTAATTAATTATTACTCATAGATTCCAGCACTTTTAGAAAAAATAACATTTGAATTCCCGCCTCGTAGCATGGTCTAAGCAAGATCTTCTAAAAAAAGAATAGTTCTTTTTTACCATCCCAAATATTTTGTACTTTTAATTTTCTCTTCTTAAATAGTTCTATTTCTTTACATTTTACATTACTTGTTCTTATCTTAAATTTCAGCCTCATTAAAAATAAATAAATAAACTAGCATGAGCATAATCCTAGTGCAGTTTTGTTGCCATACTTTTCCCAAGTCAAAAAAAGGTTGACGATGTATCGCTCATCTCTAAACATTTTTTTTTAAATTTTCTATGGTGAATTAATATTAAAAATTGACCCCCTCTAGTCCCCTACCAATTTATTGCTTGATAATTTCTCCCCTCCCTCAAAATTTACCTCACATTATTTTTTTTAAATGTTGTTTTGGAGCCATATTTTGTTGATCACCGGCTATTGAAACTTAAAAAAAACTTTCGTAGACTTTAAAATTGGATTAGCAAATGATGACTGGTATTGCATAACAAGGGACCACAGGCGCCTATCGGCGCCTCTATAGTAGAGTACAGTACAGTTATTTGTATAGTACAGTTATTTCGAAATTTCAATGAGGGGCTATGACTTCATTCATAAAAATAGGTATATCCCCTATTAGAACTCATTTTTTTCGCCTGTTCTTTTTTTAAACGAAAGCTGACATTCTGGGGAACACGATGGTATCAGCGACAAAAGTGATTTCGCTATCTACGACCCGTTCTGGCCTTCGAAGTAAAAAAGCAAACCACCCATCCAAACCACCCACCCACCCACACATGCCAAATACTATATAAGATTTATTTAAAAAGTGCCCTAATAATTTGGGCGATCTAGAAAAAAGTCATTTTTTCGAGTATATTTTTTTCTGCAGTTGCTCAATTCTGAGGGCAAGTGATACTACCAACTCAACTTTTCATTTTGCAGAAGTCTTGGCTTGAGTTTACAATCCCCTCCCACGGGGAAGGGTCAGGTGGAGGAGATAACTTCATATTCGTGTTTCTCGACCCCGATTTCATGAGAAAGCCGGCTGTACACTTGCCTTAGACATGATTCCGAGAAGTACTCTTGACCATAAAGTGCATGTAGAGGTTCTTTTTGCCACGGCCCAGTTGAAAAACAGGGTAAGACAGTCGAAGAATATAAATATTTACTTTTCTAACGTTCTGCCATGAAAGTGGCCCCTTTTTATTCCCCTCCTCTCCCGATACAGCTCTTAATCGCTTTAAAAATCAAAAGGCGCCAATTCAAATTTTTCAAATTTTGACTGAAAAAACCATGATACCCCCCTGTGGTTTGAAAAAAAAATTTTTTTCTCAGAACCAAAAAACAGCCGGCTTTCTCATGAAATCGGGGTCTAGAAACACGAGAAACTCAAAAAGTTACTGGACCTTGGGCGGGATCGAGCTTGAAAATTTGGCATTTTGAATTTTACTTTTTTTTAAAAAATACAGTCGTGTCTCGATACAACAAACCCCCAATAAGTTCGTTCCCACCTCGGGTCCGACACTTTTATTTAGCTCGATTTATGAAGCTTTTTGCCAGTTGTCTTCGGTCAGTCTAGTCCGAAATATCGCAAGGATTTAGATTTTACCGATCGCTTTTAAATAACAACAGTTTTTTCCGAAAAGACCCGCGGGTCTCGATACAACGAACACTTATTTTCAAAAAAGGTGAAAATAAGTGAAAAAATCAAGACCCGCGGGTCTTTTTGGCAAAACTGTTGTTATGTACAAAAGCGATCGGCGAAATTGGAACCCTTACGATATTTGGGACCGGACTCAGGGTGACCAACTCAAATTTTGAAAATAACGGCAACATGTTCCAAAATAACGGCTTTCCAAATAGAAGAATCCAAAAATAACGGCCTTTTTTAATTTAATAATCCAAAACTAGACAAAATGTCATTATTTTCAAAAAAAATTGTGCGAAATAACGGCAATGCCACTAAATAACGGCAAGTTGGTCACCCTGACCGGACTGTCAAAACAGAGCTGGCAAAAGCCCTCAAAAATCTAGTTAAAAAAGTGGGAACGAACTTTTTGGGGTGTCGTTGTATCGAGACTCGACTGTAAAACCTCTAATAGACGGGCACCCTTAAGGACCTATATCTGAGCCCAGGAAAATTATTTTGCAAATCTGTTTTTTGCGTTTTCTTGATCACCTCTATCTTAGTTGATCCCGCTTTTTAGATTTTTTTGAGTACCCAAAAATCTTAAAATCAAAATATTTTTTTTTTCGATTTTTTAAGGGGTTGAAAAATAGACGGGCATGTCCGTCTATTAGAGGTTATAGGGTACCGTATTCTCTCTATTAGTTCCACACTCTCTATTAAACCCACACCCCCAACTTTGAGGACCTGCATCTCATCTCAGAGAAAAAATTCAACAAAGCTGTTTATTGCATTGTCTTGATTCTGTTTTTTGGATTTTGGATTTTCACCCAAAAATCTCGAGATCGACCCCAAATTTTTTCGATTTTCGGACGATTGAAAAATAATCCCACATGTGGAACTAATAGAGAGAATACGGTATACAGTCAAACCTGGGTTGTCCGACACCCAAAGGGACCGCCCTTATGGTGTCGGATAAACGAGGTGTCGGATGACTGGGGTGTAGGTTTACCAGGCCAACCAAATCGGGCTCATGGTGTCGGATAAACGAGGTGTCGGATGACTGGGGTGTAGGTTTACCAGGCCAACCAAATCGGGCTCATGGTGTCGGATAAACGAGGTGTCGGATGACTCAGTGTAGGTTTACCAGGCCAACCAAATCGGGCTCATGGTGTCGGATAAACGAGGTGTCGGATGACTGGGGTGTAGGTTTACCAGGCCAACCAAATCGGGCTCATGGTGTCGGATAAACGAGGTGTCGGATGACTGGGGTGTAGGTTTACCAGGCCAACCAAATCGGGCTCATGGTGTCGGATAAACGAGGTGTCGGATGACTCAGGTGTAGGTTTACCAGGCCAACCAAATCGGGCTCATGGTGTCGGATAAACGAGGTGTCGGATGACTGGGGTGTAGGTTTACCAGGCCAACCAAATCGGGCTCATGGTGTCGGATAAACGAGGTGTCGGATGACTGGGGTGTAGGTTTACCAGGCCAACCAAATCGGGCTCATGGTGTCGGATAAACGAGGTGTCGGATGACTGGGGTGTAGGTTTACCAGGCCAACCAAATCGGGCTCATGGTGTCGGATAAACGAGGTGTCGGATGACTGGGGTGTAGGTTTACCAGGCCAACCAAATCGGGCTCATGGTGTCGGATAAACGAGGTGTCGGATGACTGGGGTGTAGGCTTACCAGGCCAACCAAATCGGGCTCATGGTGTCGGATAAACGAGGTGTCGGATGACTGGGGTGTAGGTTTACCAGGCCAACCAAATCGGGCTCATGGTGTCGGATAAACGAGGTGTCGGATGACTGGGGTGTAGGTTTACCAGGCCAACCAAATCGGGCTCATGGTGTCGGATAAACGAGGTGTCGGATGACTGGGGTGTAGGTTTACCAGGCCAACCAAATCGGGCTCATGGTGTCGGATAAACGAGGTGTCGGATGACTGGGGTGTAGGTTTACCAGGCCAACCAAATCGGGCTCATGGTGTCGGATAAACGAGGTGTCGGATGACTGGGGTGTAGGTTTACCAGGCCAACCAAATCGGGCTCATGGTGTCGGATAAACGAGGTGTCGGATGACTGGGGTGTAGGTTTACCAGGCCAACCAAATCGGGCTCATGGTGTCGGATAAACGAGGTGTCGGATGATCAGTGTAGGTTTACCAGGCCAACCAAATCGGGCTCATGGTGTCGGATAAACGAGGTGTCGGATGACTGGGGTGTAGGTTTACCAGGCCAACCAAATCGGGCTCATGGTGTCGGATAAACGAGGTGTCGGATGACTGGGGTGTAGGTTTACCAGGCCAACCAAATCGGGCTCATGGTGTCGGATAAACGAGGTGTCGGATGACTGGGGTGTCGGATAACCCAGGTTTGACTGTATGTTGCACACGGTTTGGGTAAAACAAAATTTGAGTTTGAAAATTTGTTTTTGAATGATTTTGTCATAGTGTTCTGTCTTGTTTTTAAATTATTTTTTTTGGAAACCCTGACTACAGTATCTAATATATTGCATTTGAGAGAACTTATCTAATATACATGATAACATTTCGTGTCGATGGCTCAGCATTAATTTTATATAAATATTAATTTGGCCCACTTCCAGCTCAAAATTTGTGTTTTTTTCGGCATTCTCTTGTTGTCCCATTTTTCGCTGACTGCTCTCAGGCAAGTTGCCACTTATTTGTAGTTGATCTCCCTGGCTACAATACGGGTGATAACTTTTTGGAGAGCGGTCTGCAAAAAAGTAAAAAAATATGTAATGCCAAAAGCGAACTAGGCGGTCGGCTGAATTATTGAGAAAATAAGGTAATAATCATATATGAAATTTCAGTTTAGCGTCCACCAAGTCCCCTCTCCAGACTTTTTTTTGTTCTCCTTTGTTTCCATTTCCAAACAAACCCAAAGATGTCTTCCGGATGCTCAGTATACGGTTAGTTTTTCTCTGTGTGGAAGTATAAAATAATTTGTTTTTACGTTTCGGCTTGACTGCCAGACAAAGTTATTATTGCTAAAAGTATACATCAACTTTGCAGGGTTCTAGTAGAGATTCCGGTGCCAAAAAAACAGCTTGGTCCCCCTGTTTTTTTGTAAGACTTATGAAAAATCAACAGGGGACCAAGTTGTTTTTGGCACTCTCTACTAGACCCACTTTGCGGTCTATGAAAAAACAATGGGTTTCGAACTAGGTACCGTATTTCCTCTAATAGAGCCATCTGATTCAAATCGTGCTCGTGGCATTGCGTTTTTAACCCACTTTTTAAAGATTCATCAGGCAAGTTACCACCCGTTTTGTAGTCAGTGAGATGAGCTACAGAATCAGTGGTAACTTGCCTGAGAAAATAATTGAAAAGTGGGTTAAAAACGCAATGCCAAGAACACGATTTTGAATCAGAGGGGATGGCTCTATTAGAGGAAATACGGTATCTAGGTTCCAACCAGTGATGTATTTTCGAGATTTTTCGCTCCGGCTCTGGCTCTGAGCTTGAAAAAATTTGCTCTGGCTCTGAGCTCTGAACTTGAAAAAATTTGCTCCGGCTCTGGCTCTGAGCTTGAAAAAATTTGCTCTGGCTCTGAGCTCTGAACTTGAAAAAATTTGCTCCGGCTCTGGCTCTGAGCTTGAAAAAATTTGCTCTGGCTCTGCTCTGGCTCCTGCTCGGAGCCAGAGCAGAGCCAGAGCCGGAGAATCATACAACACTGCTTCCAACTAGTGATGGTCAAACCCAATACTTTTATCCAATACTTGCATTTTTAGTGCGGTTTTCTATTAGTAAATCGCAAAACTGATTTCACTCTATATACCCAAAATTCAAAAGTGGATAATGACCATCTATATCAGAATTGACAATTTTCTTCGAAAATGTCGAGAAAAATCCAGTATTGGTTTATGAAAAAAGAAACCAATACTTGATTTTTCTCGACATTTTCGAAGAAAATTGTCAATTCTGATGTAGATGATCATTATCTACATTTGGATTTTGGGTATATGATGGGAAATCAGTTTTGCGATTTACTAATAGAAAACCGCACTAAAAATTCAAGTATTGGTTTTTTCTGAAAGTATTGGGTTTCTGAAAGTATTGGGTTTGACCATCACTAGTTCCAACTACTGTTTTCCCTAGTTTTTGTGGCTAATAGGAGTAATTACTCCCCTCCACTTACCGGTAAAATTAGTCAAATTGGCAAACCTGACCAATTGCCAAACTCTATTTAAAAAGTTGTGCACTTGTGCCGGTCCTGTGTCTAAACTAAATCCAGACTTGACTGTATTTCTAATCGCGGTCTCCTCGTAATACGATGCATCCATCGAACACTGACCAGTCAAGGCTTTTGGTCGGTTTTTGATCAAGGCGACGCCATATCTTCTTTTTATTACTAATTCCAAGTTTTTAAACTTGAATGCCTCGCCAACTGATCCAGACCATAAAATGTACTATCGAAAAGTCATATATCATGTAAAATTTACCCAAATTTGGGTTTGAGCCTCAAATTTCAAATCATCAAACCTTTTTTATTTTTATTTTTCAGTCGGAAATCTTCCATACAACGTCAGTGAAAACGACTTGGGCAACTTCTTCTCCACAGCTGGACAGGTGACCAATGTGCGCATCGTGATTGACCGAGAGACCAACCGACCCAAGGGCTTTGGATTCTGTGAGTTTGCTGACCAGCAGAGTGCTCAGGTAAAAAAATTTAAATTAAAGCCACATTTAGCAAATATTAATAATGTGCAAAATTGTTTAGAATGCCGTCCAAAACTTCAACGGAGTGGACTTCAACGGCCGTGCCCTGCGAGTCAACATGGCCAACAAGTGATGCGCTGTGTGTTCCGAGTCCCGGCATGTCTGGTCGACTACTTCCTGTTGAATTTCTCCACTTTCTCCAAAATTTTGTTTTGCTGTTTTTTCGCATTGAATCATTCCTTCTCCCAGCAACCTTTTCCTTTTCACCAATAAAACAAGTTCTTTAGCCGTTGGCTTTACATTTTATGCGAGAATTAAGCAGCTCAAACACACATGTCAGCCTAAACAAAGGAAAAGAAAAGTTTTAGAAATATGTGACTAAAAGTGTAGATGGATTGATTCGAATAATTTTCATGGTTGTTTTGTACAGTCGACGCTCTATATAAGATACGCTTTGAAACTGTTTGGTTGGTTTTGGACTAAATAAGGCAAATCAACATTCTTCATAAGATACGCTCCTCATAAGATACCCCTGAGACAGTCCCGAGCCTTTAAATACCGCTCTTCATAAGATACTTTTATCAAATTATCAAAGTATCGAATCAGCTCTTGTATCGAACCGCCTGAGTATCGAATCAGCTCTTGTATCGAACCGCCTGTGTATCGAATCAGCTCTTGTATCGAACCGCCTGAGTATCGAATCAGCTCTTGTATCGAACCGCCTGTGTATCGAATCAGCTCTTGTATCGAACCGCCTGAGTATCGAATCAGCTCTTGTATCGAACCGCCTGTGTATCGAATCAGCTCTTGTATCGAACCGCCTGAGTATCGAATCAGCTCTTGTATCGAACCGCCTGTGTATCGAATCAGCTCTTGTATCGAACCGCCTGAGTATCGAATCAGCTCTTGTATCGAACCGCCTGTGTATCGAATCAGCTCTTGTATCGAACCGCCTGAGTATCGAATCAGCTCTTGTATCGAACCGCCTGTGTATCGAATCAGCTCTTGTATCGAACCGCCTGAGTATCGAATCAGCTCTTGTATCGAACCGCCTGTGTCGAATCAGCTCTTGCTGTATCGAACCGCCTGGTATCGAATCATTGTATCGAACCGCCTGTGTATCGATCAGCTCTTGTATCGAACCGCCTTGTATCGAATCAGCTCTTTGTATCGAACCGCCTGAGTATCGAATCAGCTCTTGTATCGAACCGCCTGTGTATCGAATCAGCTCTTGTATCGAACCGCCTGAGTATCGAATCAGCTCTTGTATCGAACCGCCTGTGTATCGAATCAGCTCTTGTATCGAACCGCCTGAGTATCGAATCAGCTCTTGTATCGAACCGCCTGTGTATCGAATCAGCTCTTGTATCGAACCGCCTGTGTATCGAATCAGCTCTTGTATCGAACCGCCTGAGTATCGAATCAGCTCTTGTATCGAACCGCCTGTATCGAATCAGCTCTTGTATCGAACCGCCTGAGTATCGAATCAGCTCTTGTATCGAACCGCCTGTGTATCGAATCAGCTCTGTATCGAACCGCCTGAGTATCGAATCAGCTCTTGTATCGAACCGCCTGTGTATCGAATCAGCTCTTGTATCGAACCGCCTGAGTATCGAATCAGCTCTTGTATCGAACCGCCTGTGTATCGAATCAGCCTTGTATCGAACCGCAGTATCGAATCAGCTCTTGTATGAACCGCCTGTGTATCGAATCAGCTCTTGTATCGAACCGCCTGAGTATCGAATCAGCTCTTGTATCGAACCGCCTGAGTATCGAATCAGCTCTTGTATGCCTAAGAGTGG